>JBAMBR010002999.1:0-73110 GCA_037044475.1 Zaprionus obscuricornis | reverse complement strand
GCTCAAAATGTAGAATATCCGATGATGGTAAGTTGACTCTAAAATTAAAAATTATAATAAATAAAAACATGATTATCAATGGTATGTCAAGGATGCATGATGATGTGTTGCATGATATGTTACTTACCTATAGACAGTTGTTGTCTTCCACCACATTGGCACACCAATTACAACGATTACCACAATAAATGCTGCTGTTGCGGCCATACGATATTTTTCTATGAAATTATATAAATATTATGATATGATTAATATAGTAAATATTTGATATTAGTAGCTTTTTATTCGTTTATAATTATAATTAAATTAAATTGTTCGTTATATTTATGTATTTCCTTTATTTTGTTTTCTTTTTATACATAATACATCACTTTATTGTGCATTTTTATTAAATATTTTGTTTTTATATTTATATTTTGTTTACAAAAAATTGTAGATAGAAATAGAAATAGAAGCAAGCAATGATACAAAACTAGTTTGTGCCTTTGCCCGAATAACAACATAATTGTGGCATGCAGCGTATACAGCGGTGGCATATGAAAAATGCATATAACAGTATTTGTGAATTGTTCATTATTATTATTATTATTATTATTATTCCTTGTAACTGCAAGATATTACAAAAACTGGACCCTTATGCAGTGGTGTATTACGTGAAACGTATTTGGTAAATTTCGTTGTGCCCTCGCAACGATAAACTATATTAAGGGCATTATCCACAGGTGTTATTGTTAATAGCACTGAATCATCGTGGCAATCTTCATCAACGTCCTCATCCATTGTTTGATTCCCATCACTTGCATCAAGTTGACCACCATTTGCTGTTGGATTTTGTTGTTCAACTTCTGGCGAAAGATATGTGATAACAGCAGCACCTTCGGCTGCATTCAGATAGTATACCAGATCAAGTGTATTATCTTCACTAAACAGACCATCGCCTAGAACTGTGTAATTTCCATGCGACCAGCGCTGTAGCTCTACGGTACCCATGGGCGTTATGGCATCCGATCCATATAAATCTAAATCGGTAAAATCGCGTAGTAATTGAAACATAGAATTACTGCGGAATAGCTGCAGTAATTCATGTACTGTACCAGTGGCACTGCTCAAGTCAAGCACATCATAGTTATGTGCATTAGCTGGACCTTGTCGTTGCCATGTTAAGGATTCATCTGTTAATAGTTGTGATCTTGCCAATTCGAACTTTTCACGTTTGAAAAACTCGTATAAACAAATTTCAGAATTTTCTTCAATACGTTTTTGTATACTGCGTCGTGTGGCTGCCTTTAGGTAGACTTCGTTTAGAAGAGCACCCAATTTGGGCCTAATAATTACATCGGGTTGCTGATAATTGAGTCGCGGGAATGGGGGTGAAGAGTCGGAAACTAAAGCTTTATTAGTGGCGCCATGGAACCAGCCATTGATAGTTAATCGTGGGTAATCAAAGGTGGTCACTTCACCCACTTGATGATAGGAACGTGAGCCAACTTTAAAGAATGCAAACTGATTGTTCTTCGGTGAAATTTTATGTCGTACTGGAAATTGTGGGAAGCATTTCTCATCACTAGAGAATATTTCTAAGCAACCTCCTTGATCCTCAGTCCACTCTTCAGCTCCCTTCCAAGGGGACATATAATAGATGAAAGCGATTTGTCGATCTTTGAGTAGATCGTCGTGAACCAGTAAATAGTCACCGCAAGTGTACATGCTGCACGAGGCAGATACATAATCTAGCTTCATGTTGGTCACCTCTTCGAGCCAGGGTCGAACTTGTTTCCGCAGCAGTTGCAGGAAATTGTTAAGTAGACGACACTCAACCATATTCGATAGATCGGTGCTCTGATAGAACTCATAAAGATCCATTTGTTTACGGGACCAGTGAACCTTATTGATTATTTCCTGGACAAGAGCATTGCTGCAGCCTTCATTTAACAATCCGGGCAGAAGACTTGGTCGTTGACTGGTGAGGTGGTTCGCGGATTAATCGCTCCATAAATAATAGCATGTTAAACATTTTAAACAATAATCAATAGTGCAAACATGATTACTACGCAAGCACTTTAGCTCTAAGCTATTATATATACCAAAAAAAAAAACTCAAAATTAAAAACATTTTTGCATACCAAATAGGGTAAGTATGAAGTTGAACTATTTTGGGTGAACTAATTGGGTGGCATTGCCGTCCGATGACCTTGCAAGAGAATAAGCCCTAAAAAAATAAACATTGTTTATCTGTGTGCATGTGTCCAATTGGAATGTGTCAATATGAGCATGTATGTGTGTGCGCGCTCGAACTGGAACTTTGGCTGCGTTTACATAGTCAAATAAATATACGTTGAGGCAAACAGCTGATTGCCACCTGACGCGGACTCATACATACATTGTGATAGGGCGTGGGCGACACGGGTCGCGGTAATGATTGCGGTGAATGATCTCATTCTTCTTTTAATATTATTTTTTTTTTGTATTTAAATTTAGAAGTTATAATTTTTTTTTATCGAATTCTGATTAATATAACTCTTTATGTTATTTTTGATATAAAGATTTATAAAGATTTCAATGGGTAAAGATCAACAATTACTTGATGCGACACGCAGTGGCGATATTAAAACCGTTGGCAAACTTTTAGAATTGACGGCCAAACGGCATGGACCATTGTCCAGGTGAATTGACAATCTACTTTTTTATATTATCAATTTTATTCTTTTTATTTATTTATTTTGTTTAAGCTTTCGACGCAGTCCCAATATCAATTTTCAAGATGTCAACGGTTATACATCATTACATCATGCCTGTCTCAACGGACATAGTAGCATTGTACGCCTCTTGTTGGCTCACAATGCACAGGTCGATGTGCCGGATAGACGTGGCTCCACACCATTGTTTCTAGCCTCCTGGGCTGGTCATCCAGAAATTGTAAAAATGTTACTATTTCACAGCCCAATGCCAGCGAATCCTAATGCTCAAACAGACAACAATGAGACACCATTGCATTCATCTGCCCAACATGGACATACTACAGTTGTTGCCATACTTTTATCATTTGGCGCTGATCCATGCATACGCAATGATAGCTTTCAAACCGCACTCGATTTGGCAGCACAATTTGGTCGCCTGCAAGTAGTGCAAACTCTGCTGCGTGTTGAACCTAATCTAATAGCACATTATCGACGATATGATGAGACTGATTGTCCCGATCCGCTTGGTCATTCAACACCCACAAGGCATATTTTTACACACTCTTGCCTACATTTGGCCAGTCGTAATGGTCATAACAAAGTGGTTTCAACGCTACTCGATGCTGGTGTTGATGTTAATATACTCACGCACTCGGGCAGTGCACTACATGAGGCGGCATTGTGTGGTAAAAAATCGGTGGTACTGACATTACTTAATGCTGGCATCGATGTGAATGCCACCGATGGCAATGGACGCACAGCACTCGAAATATTAGCTGATTATCCGCCACATGTCACCTATGAAATTGCTGCCATTATTGACGGTGGGTATCCCAGTGTTATGTAATTGCACTAAAGAAGGCGTGGCACTTATATATATAAAAATATGTATGAATTATTCTAATCATTAGCATGTACTAAAAAATTATTAATATGTTTTGTTTTCTATTTTCTAACAAAAAAAAAAAAACTTTATTAAAATCGTAAGAATTTATATGATAAACCCATTAGAAAGGGTTTACAAACATCTGTCTAACTATTTTAACTCTAATTGTTCTTCTTTTTTTTTTTTGTTTCTTTTGTCTTTCACTTGTCTATCTGTGTATCTGTCTTTAAATTTTTCTACATTATTCACTATTTTCTGTTGGTTTTCGTTCTGTTTTCTGTCTTGTTTTTTTTTATTATTTAATTTCTTTTTTTTTTTTAATTTGTTGTTGTATGCTGCTCAAAATTGTATTTTTAACGCCCACATTTTGTTTTCAGAATTTAAGACTTTGGCTGATACACAACTGTTGCGATCAAAACAGATGCAATTGGTCAATAATAATCAAAGTGCTTCGGGTATGGAGAATGCTGGTACACAATCTCTACCCAAGCGTCTGTTTGAAAAGAACACACAGCGACATAAACAATCGAAGCAATCAAATGATCAATCGAAGCTAAGGAAGTAAGAACTGTTTAAGATTGTTGTTATGTGTATAAGAATGCTAGCATTTGATATTTGATTATTTTGTATGTGTATGACACACACGCTCATGTTCAAGCATAACGATGATCACAACGCCCACAAAACATAGTAACATGTTTATGTTGTACACATTACTTAATTTGTGACCTCAATTAACCAACAAAAGAATGAGATAATTTCTACAATGTTCTTAGCTTAGATCAAGCTCATCATATTCATTGGAGAGAGAAGCATAGCGAACTCATTTCAAGACAATTGCACACATATACAACTGCACAAGCGCATACCCGCATTCACTCACTGACACACACACACACGCACATACATGCATAATATACACATACTCACATAACTCAGCATTCTCATCAGAAAATGGTTTGTACTTATATAAATTTTCATATCGCCTTGTTATAACGGGTTTGGTTTTCTTATTATATATGTATCTCTTTCTCTCTCTCTTCCACATAACCAATCTTCACTATCAACTATTATCACATAACACTACTACTGTACTACTACTACTACTGTATACATATGTATACATATACATATATATATAGAACGCAAGAAAAACCAATTGGACTTTCGCACTCTTTAAGCTCTTTGGATAATTATACTAAGCCACCGCCAAATTATTTGGAAATGAAACCAATTAAATTACAAAAATCTGTTAATGATGTAAATTCTGTGGAAAATCGCAAATGCCAGGAATTATGGATAAGCTATAAACCCGTATATCAGCAGGCATATCAAGGTGCATTATTACAAACAACAAAAAATAATTTTTCAAATGGTTCAATACCCTCACAATCGTATGAATATATTAATCTGATGAAACCTAGCATCAGCAGCGAAGAATTAAGCACAAACAGTAGCTGTAAGTAATAATGAATAATGAATCATAAGAAATTCTTCTTGTTGTTTTCACTTATTCATTTATTTCTATAACTTTAGCTACTGCGTCTCGTCAACCTGTCGCTAACTATGTGGAAATGTCAATACAAACTCCAGTTCCAATGCCTCGTACACATATCAATGCTGATTATGCCAATTTGATACCTGACGATAAAGGAAATATTGCTGGAAATATTGATAGTAATAATAATGACAAGAATGTCAATATGATACAACGACATTCACCTACACCAGATTATCCGCCACCGACAGTTGTCGAAGCAGAGACAACAATATTTAATTTCATGCAACCGGCATCGACACGCTTTGAAACATTATCAGATCCATGCGAATCGATACGCTCGGTAAATTCATATTGTTCAGATCAGGTGGAGGAGTTTGTTGGTGATATACCATTTGCTGGTCTCTTCAAGGGCTCAACATTAAATCTAAGTAATGATATGGTAGATGGACGTCAAGGTTCAGTTGCACGAGATAGTTTACGTTCACCCAGCATGGTTCGATCAGTGAATGCAATGAATCAACGACACAGTCTCTATAAGCAACGTTGGCCAGCAAATGGTGAGGATTTCAGTGCGTCTCGCGTATGGGCTGAGATTGATACAATATTCGAGAATATTGGCAATGAAGTGCTCACAGTAGAACAACAGCAAGATACAAATGAGCAGGAAGAGCAACAAAATGAACAAATTGAGGATGTGGAGGAAGAAAATAATCGACAAAAAAATATTAGAAATAATTTACGTCAATCTTTACATATACGTAATCCAGCCGATTTATTGCTAGGTAAATCAGAGAGTCCATCACATTGGTGCCATTCGCCGTACAAGCTAGTCTATGGTGAAATATGTTATTCCGTATTTGTGAGTATGCAAATGTGTATGTGAAAAAATATATTTAACAATTAATTTAATTACAGTATTTGGGATCAACTGTCATACGACATTTACAGGGTACAATTTCGGCACGAAAGTCCATACAAAAATTAAAAATCGAAGAGAATTTAAAATCGACTTCAAGTGTTACAGACATTAGTCTGCTTGAAAATTGTACAACATCCACAAAGTATCTCAAGGCTGCTAATTTACAAACACGTCTGAAGGTGGACATTGCATCCTCCTGTCAAGGTGTTAAGTTCATTGATCATGAGTCGAAGGTCAGTCAAATAAGTACAAAAATCTTTAAGTTTTTGTTTTTTAATAAATATCTTTATAGACTGCCATCTGTTCGCATGACATTGAGAATATTAATTGTGTCTGCCAAGATGCGGAGGATATGCGTTATTTCGCCTATTTAACCAAAGAACAAGATCTTCATTATTGCCATGTCTTTATGGTTGATAATTTGGTTTGTACATTAGTTACTAATTATATTATGCAAATATTTAATAAATATTTATTACATTACAGGAACTGGCAAACGAAATAATTCTGACATTAGGCCAAGCCTTTGAAGTCGCCTATCAACTAGCCCTGAGTAGACAAAATGCAGATCATTAAATTTGGAGTGCTTATCCGTGTGCCACACATAATTTTAATTAATCGCATATATATTAACAAGCCATTTTTATCATCTGAATGTATAATTGACATACTAGTCGTCGATGCCATCATTTAAATTTTATAAAAGAAAAAACCCCAAGCAGCTATTTTCAAATTATTTAATAAAATGTGACGAAACTTTAAATTTGTTTTACGTATTTTGGGAATTTAAATTTCGATTAATATTGTACATCAAAATGTTAATTAACATTATATTGTTATCGGCTACCTTATAGGAACCGATTGAACCAAACTAGTTCGCTCAAAAGTCAAAGAAGGCAGAGCAACCCTGCTTTACCTCCAAAAACATCTGTTTGTCTGAAGCATTTTTTTTGTTTGTGAAAAATTTGGATCAATTTTTAATTAATTTAATAAAGTATAATAAAAAGCCTTCCCAATGGGTACAAAACGTCGAAACATCGAAGACGAGCTATCTCGCTTCGAAGCGGAAATTTCCAAACCTCCAACGCGAAATCTCTTTGTGCCCAACCAAGTGCGTCCGATCATAGCATCAAATACGTATACAAATGTACAGCAGAAGCTACAGCAACATCACGTTCAACCGCGACATACAGCGCCTCCAGCTATAATACCTCCACCTCCAACATTTATGTCAACTTTTGTGCCGACTGGCAATAGCGCTTCATCTTCTGCGCCAGCCAAGACCATGTCTGCAACGCCTGTTGTACTTAGTAGCGCGCCAAAACTTTATCAATGTCGTCAATCGGTCCATGTGCCGACTGTGGCAACGGCGCCAGCACTTGATCTTAACATAAATACGATACAATTTGACGTTACACAAAAGCTGAAAAAACTCAAAGCAGAGAAATCTGGACCCAATCCTATTGCCGAAGAAGCTATTAAAGCAGCGCGCGCTTCATCCGCATTGCAATCGTTTCAGACAACCGAGCGAAAGAAAAAAGATCGGAAAACTGTGCGTATTGCCGGCGGAACAGTTTGGGAGGATTCATCTCTGGCCGATTGGCCCGATGATGATTTTCGCATATTTTGCGGAGATCTTGGCAACGATGTCAACGATGAGGTTCTTACACGAACCTTCAATAAATTCCCCTCATTTCAACGTGCACGCGTTGTGCGTGATAAACGAACTGGCAAAAGCAAAGGATTTGGATTTGTCAGCTTTCGCGAACCGGCTGATTTTATACGCGCCATGAAAGAAATGGATGGACGCTATGTTGGCAGTCGACCAATAAAGTTACGTAAAAGCACATGGCGACAACGTAGTCTCGATGTGGTCAAGAAAAAGGAACGCGAAAAGCAGGTGTTACTGCAGGCCTTTAATACAATGGGTTAAATTAACACTCATAAGCTGCCTGTGAAGCTAAAACATTAAACTAACTTTAGGCTAGTTTCGGTTACCAATTTGAGATATAGGAAATTTGTAATTTTTGCCATGTTTCGTATTCATGTTTCAAGAATAATAATAATATCTAAAAAAAATTAACTATTTAGCATTACAACAACAATTTGTGATCTTTTTATTGATAGATTGGAGAAAACTTTTTACAATATTACAATATAATAATAATAATTCTGATATTATTATTCATTAATATGGAAAACTTTTTACAGTTAAAAAAATAACAGGAGGAGGAACTCAATCATATCATCATTTTGATACTGACAAAGTTTTGATTATAATTTATCTTATATATATTTGTCTGTATTAATATATAGGAAAATTCTTATTGTTTATGTTTCTCGTATTGGACAGTTGCATTTTAAGACTAAGAAATCAAAACTCAAGTGAACTAATTTTTACAATTTAATTAAATTCTACCCACAATTCCTTTTTTTTTACCATCTATGACTACTAAAAAAAAACTCAATCATATATAAAAACAAAAAATACACAAAGCACAGCTGTGCATTAAAGCTAACATTATAAGCGGTAAGAGATTTTTACCATTAGGAATATAGCTTCGTTTTCGCAGTTCATTAAATACACAAATGAATAATTCACGTCTCGTCTACTATAACACAATACTTAGTTCTCTTAAAGCTATTTAACATTCTTTACGATTCTATGATATATACTTGTCGTATTCTTTAGTACCATTTTCTTGGCTGTTTATCAAGCAAAGGTCTTTTTCCTACATCCCCATTAGCCTCATCATTTAATTCGTTCCCCAAATGTTTATAGTGTGACGAACGTGAATATGGTTGTCCTGCATTTGTTGAAAATATTGATGGATAATATTGTCTATAGCTATAGTAGCCAGCAAAGATGCCTATTATAGAGCCCACAGTGACATCTTGCCAATGATGATGATAGTCACAGGTGCGACTAACTGCAATCAAAGCGGCAACAATCAGTGGTATGACAGCAATAAATTGACGCCAAGTTTGGCCTCTGCCACGTGCATCGAATGCATGTAACTTGGCGCCTATATAGTAGGCAACAAATCCAAAACTAGCAAAGGCAACTAGAAATTGATGATAGTGATTAAAATGCAAATTTAAATTAATCTTTGTTGTTAATCATTGCACTTACACGATGAGTGACCGCTAGGAAAACTTTTACGTCCTTCATTAATGTCACTTAATGTGCCGGTACAGCTGAAATCAAGAATTGTGCTTGAGCCCAACGCATTTACAGTTTCATTTAACACCATGACACCATCGGGAAAGCAACGATAAAAATAATCTGGACGTGGTCGCCCAACGGTAATCTTTAATAGACTTGTCGGTATTCCATTGAGACATACTGCCAGTGTCCATGCCCAGCTAGCCGCACGAAAGTCTCGACGATCCTTGGTAAACGCATAGAATATCAAGGTAAGTACAAGTGGTACGGCAATTACTAGAAACAACAAATCTCCGCCTCGCACAATATCTGGACGCCTTGGATTCTTATATAGCCAAAGCTCTTCAGCATGTATCTCCCGCTTAAATGGTGACGTTGTTTCAAGTTTACTGAGAATACATTTTGTCATTAAATATAAAATAAAAATTTGAAATTTTTATTCTCAATACTTACAAAAATATAACGACAATAACAACGCGTATAAGTATGTCGGCGAAGTCGCTTAACCTTCTATTGTTAGTCAACAACGGCGCCTTTTGTTCTGTTCCTAAACTAAGCGAATCGTCACCAAGCGACAGTTCATTGCGCCACATTGCGTTACTGTCACTCCCAATGTCGTGGCCGAAATCTTCAGCTGAACTTTCGCTAAGGCTACTTTGTTGCTTGTTTTTGGTCATTGCTGATGATTCGTTCAATGTTGACATTTTGTTCTCTTGGGTATTATCAACTACAGTTTCACTATGTTCCGTATTTGATTCAATAGTTGCCTAAATAATTAATAAAAGATAATAATTAGCCAAGTCATTATATATAAGCTGTATACGTGTTACGATAGCTGTGATAAGATAAAGTTAAACATAATGAGTCAACAAATGCATATACTCTCACTTGTATTTAGAGTAAATGTCTATGATTTTTCACATTTTATTATATTGTACTTAGTATTCAGAGTAATTAAAGCCAAAAAATTTTGTGATGAGTTCATCGTTTAAAGTACAATATATTATTTATTTGCTAATGTTCACTTTAGCTAATGCACACTGTACATGTAACTGTAATATTTGAGTAAGGTGTCGCCCACTTGACGCACACCTATTAATAAATATTATAGATATACATATGTACATATCAATATTATTTGCAGCACCTGCGTTTCGTTCGTCCAATTTGTTGTCAGAGTATCTTTAACTTCGCCATCGTTGTGAATTTGTTTGTTGTTATTGCTGTTCAAGTTGTTTCCGCATTTTCGGCTACGTAATTCGGATTCTGTTTTATTGGTATTTTGCATTATTATCGAAAGCTCATCAAATAGAACTTGAACAAAAAACACTTTGGAATTGTTCGCACGCTATGATTGATAGAAACGCCAATAGTTTACAATTGAAATCGTGATTTAAATTTAGATACCGAATTTATCTGTCCCTTGTAGTATAGTATTTTGGAAACTAACTATTACTTGCTAATTGCTACAGGTTTTTATAAACTTTCTCTAATCCGCTCGTCTCTGCTGCTGCGGTAATATTTACAGATAATCTAAGCAAAACTACACCGAATCTTGCATACCCTTAGTACATAATACTATCATTAATTAAAATTCTATAAAATTAAATTTTTAAGTTCAATACATAAAAATTAATTAATAAATTAAAATTAAATTGGAAAATATATATATATCAATTTTTTTTTTTTATGTAACATAATTTAAAACATGCCCATAAGACTTAAAGGGCTTAAGCAGAGTACAACCAACCCGCAACTGTTTGCAAAAGTACACATTAACATTGGAGTTGAGCAGATTAGTTCACATGAGCTATTACTTGCTGCATGAAACATGTTATATTAATAATAATGTTATATAAAAATAGTTAGGAAAATTATTTACATAAGAATAAAAAATATAGCTTTTATTCAAAATATTTCGAACTAAACGATGAACTCATCACAAAATTTTTTGGCTTTAATTACTCTGAATACTAAGTACAATATAATAAAATGTGAAAAATCATAGACATTTACTCTAAATACAAGTGAGAGTATATGCATTTGTTGACTCATTATGTTTAACTTTATCTTATCACAACTATCGTAACACGTATACAGCTTATATATAATGACTTGGCTAATTATTATCTTTTATTAATTATTTAGGCAACAATTGAATCAAATACGGAACATACGTGAAACTGTAGTTGATAATACCCAAGAGAACAAAATGTCAACATTGAACGAATCATCAGCAATGACCAAAAACAAGCAACAAAGTAGCCTTAGCGAAAGTTCAGCTGAAGATTTCGGCCACCACATTGGCAGTGACAGTAACGCAATGTGGCGCAATGAACTGTCGCTTGGTGACGATTCGCTTAGTTTAGGAACAGAACAAAAGGCGCCGTTGTTGACTAACAATAGAAGGTTAAGCGACTTCGCCGACATACTTATACGCGTTGTTATTGTCGTTATATTTTTGTAAGTATCGAGAATAAAAATTTCAAATTTGTATTTTATACTTAATGACAAAATGTATTCTCAGTAAACTTGAAACAACGACACCATTTAAGCGGGAGATACACGCTGAAGAGCTTTGGCTATATAAGAATCCAAGGCGTCCAGATATTGTGCGAGGCGGAGATTTGTTGTTTCTAGTAATTGCCGTACCGCTTGTACTTACCTTGATATTCTATGCGTTTACCAAGGATCGTCGAGATTTTCGTGCGGCTAGCTGGGCATGGACACTGGCAGTATGTCTCAATGGAATACCGACAAGTCTATTAAAGATTACCGTTGGACGACCACGTCCAGATTATTTTTATCGTTGCTTTCCCGATGGTGTCATGGTGTTAAATGAAACTGTAAATGCGTTGGGCTCAAGCACAATTCTTGATTTCAGCTGTACCGGCACATTAAGTGACATTAATGAAGGACGTAAAAGTTTTCCTAGCGGTCACTCATCGTGTAAGTGCAATGATTAACAACAAAGATTAATTTAAATTTGCATTTTAATCACTATCATCAATTTCTAGTTGCCTTTGCTAGTTTTGGATTTGTTGCCTACTATATAGGCGCCAAGTTACATGCATTCGATGCACGTGGCAGAGGACAAACTTGGCGTCAATTTATTGCTGTCATACCACTGATTGTTGCCGCTTTGATTGCAGTTAGTCGCACCTGTGACTATCATCATCATTGGCAAGATGTCACTGTGGGCTCTATAATAGGCATCTTTGCTGGCTACTATAGCTATAGACAATATTATCCATCAATATTTTCAACAAATGCAGGACAACCATATTCACGTTCGTCACACTATAAACATTTGGGGAACGAATTAAATGATGAGGCTAATGGGGATGTAGGAAAAAGACCTTTGCTTGATAAACAGCCAAGAAAATGGTACTAAAGAATACGACAAGTATATATCATAGAATCGTAAAGAATGTTAAATAGCTTTAAGAGAACTAAGTATTGTGTTATAGTAGACGAGACGTGAATTATTCATTTGTGTATTTAATGAACTGCGAAAACGAAGCTATATTCCTAATGGTAAAAATCTCTTACCGCTTATAATGTTAGCTTTAATGCACAGCTGTGCTTTGTGTATTTTTTGTTTTTATATATGATTGAGTTTTTTTTAGTAGTCATAGATGGTAAAAAAAAGGAATTGTGGGTAGAATTTAATTTGTAAAAATTAGTTCACTTGAGTTTTGATTTCTTAGTCTTAGAATGCAACTGTCCAATACGAGAAACATAAACAATAAGAATTTTCCTATATATTAATACAGACAAATATATATAAGATAAATTATAATCAAAACTTTGTCAGTATCAAAATGATGATATGATTGAGTTCCTCCTCCTGTTATTTTTTTAACTGTAAAAAGTTTTCCATATTAATGAATAATAATATCAGAATTATTATTATTATATTGTAATATTGTAAAAAGTTTTCTCCAATCTATCAATAAAAAGATCACAAATTGTTGTTGTAATGCTAAATAGTTAATTTTTTTTAGATATTATTATTATTCTTGAAACATGAATACGAAACATGGCAAAAATTACAAATTTCCTATATCTCAAATTGGTAACCGAAACTAGCCTAAAGTTAGTTTAATGTTTTAGCTTCACAGGCAGCTTATGAGTGTTAATTTAACCCATTGTATTAAAGGCCTGCAGTAACACCTGCTTTTCGCGTTCCTTTTTCTTGACCACATCGAGACTACGTTGTCGCCATGTGCTTTTACGTAACTTTATGGGTCGACTGCCGACATAGCGTCCATCCATTTCTTTCATGGCGCGTATAAAATCAGCCGGTTCGCGAAAGCTGACAAATCCAAATCCTTTGCTTTTGCCAGTTCGTTTATCACGAACAACGCGTGCACGTTGAAATGAGGGGAATTTATTGAAGGTTCGTGTAAGAACCTCATCGTTGACATCGTTGCCAAGATCTCCGCAAAATATGCGAAAATCATCATCGGGCCAATCGGCCAGAGATGAATCCTCCCAAACTGTTCCGCCGGCAATACGCACAGTTTTCCGATCTTTTTTCTTTCGCTCGGTTGTCTGAAACGATTGCAATGCGGATGAAGCGCGCGCTGCTTTAATAGCTTCTTCGGCAATAGGATTGGGTCCAGATTTCTCTGCTTTGAGTTTTTTCAGCTTTTGTGTAACGTCAAATTGTATCGTATTTATGTTAAGATCAAGTGCTGGCGCCGTTGCCACAGTCGGCACATGGACCGATTGACGACATTGATAAAGTTTTGGCGCGCTACTAAGTACAACAGGCGTTGCAGACATGGTCTTGGCTGGCGCAGAAGATGAAGCGCTATTGCCAGTCGGCACAAAAGTTGACATAAATGTTGGAGGTGGAGGTATTATAGCTGGAGGCGCTGTATGTCGCGGTTGAACGTGATGTTGCTGTAGCTTCTGCTGTACATTTGTATACGTATTTGATGCTATGATCGGACGCACTTGGTTGGGCACAAAGAGATTTCGCGTTGGAGGTTTGGAAATTTCCGCTTCGAAGCGAGATAGCTCGTCTTCGATGTTTCGACGTTTTGTACCCATTGGGAAGGCTTTTTATTATACTTTATTAAATTAATTAAAAATTGATCCAAATTTTTCACAAACAAAAAAAATGCTTCAGACAAACAGATGTTTTCGGAGGCGAAGCAGGGTTGCTCTGCCTTCTTTGACTTTTGAGCGAACTAGTTTGGTTCAATCGGTTCCTATAAGGCAGCCGATATCTATATAATGTTAATTAACATTTTGATGTAAAATAATAATCGAAATTTAAATTCCCAAAACACGCAAAACAAATTTAAAGTTTCGTTACATTTTATTAAATAATTTGAAAATAGCTGCTTGGGGCTTTTTCTTTTATAACATTTAAATGATGGCATCGACGACTAGTATGTCAATTATACATTCAGATGATAAAAATGGCTTGTTAATATATATGCGATTAATTAAAATTATGTGTGGCACACGGATAAGCACTCCAAATTTAATGATCTGCATTTTGTCTACTCAGGGCTAGTTGATAGGCGACTTCAAAGGCTTGGCCTAATGTCAGAATTATTTCGTTTGCCAGTTCCTGTAATGTAATAAATAGTTATTAAACATTTGCATAATATAATTAGTAACTAATGAACAAACCAAATTATCAACCATAAAGACATGGCAATAATGAAGATCTTGTTCTTTGGTTAAATAGGCGAAATAACGCATATCCTCCGCATCTTGGCAGACACAATTAATATTCTCAATGTCATGCGAACAGATGGCAGTCTATAAAGATATTTATTAAAAAAACAAAAACTTAAAGATTTTTTACTTATTTGACTGACCTTCGACTCATGATCAATGAACTTAACACCTTGACAGGAGGCTGCAATGTCCACCTTCAGACGTGTTTGTAAATTAGCAGCCTTGAGATACTTTGTGGATGTTGTACAATTTTCAAGTAGACTAATGTCTGTAACGCTTGAAGTCGGTTTTAAATTCTCTTCGATTTTTAATTTTTGTATGGACTTTCGTGCCGAAATTGTACCCTGTAAATGTCGTATGACAGTCGATCCCAAATACTGTAATTAAATTAACCGTTGAATATATTTTTTCACAAAAAATATAAACATTTCATTTGCATACTCACAAATACGGAATAACATATTTCACCATAGACTAGCTTGTACGGCGAATGGCACCAATGTGATGGACTCTCTGATTTACCTAGCAGTAAATCGGCTGGATTACGTATATGTAAAGATTGACGTAAATTATTTCTAATATTTTTTTGTCGATTATTTTCTTCCTCCATATCCTCAATTTGTTCATTTTGTTGCTCTTCCTGCTCATTTGTATCTTGGTGTTGTTCCACTGTGAGCACTTCATTGCCAATATTCTCGAATATTGTATCAATCTCAGCCCATACGCGAGACGCACTGAAATCCTCACCATTTGCTGGCCAACGTTGCTTAT
Organism: Zaprionus obscuricornis; assembly: GCA_037044475.1. Lineage (NCBI taxonomy): Eukaryota > Metazoa > Arthropoda > Insecta > Diptera > Drosophilidae > Zaprionus > Zaprionus obscuricornis. The sequence goes on along the minus strand of JBAMBR010002999.1, from coordinate 57,486 downwards.
AGAGACTGTGTCGTTGATTCATTGCATTCACTGATCGAACCATGCTGGGTGAACGTAAACTATCTCGTGCAACTGAACCTTGACGTCCATCTACCATATCATTACTTAGATTTAATGTTGAGCCCTTGAAGAGACCAGCAAATGGTATATCACCAACAAACTCCTCCACCTGATCTGAGCAATATGAATTTACCGAGCGTATCGATTCGCATGGATCTGATAATGTTTCAAAGCGTGTCGATGCCGGTTGCATGAAATTAAATATTGTTGTCTCTGCTTCGACAACTGTCGGTGGCGGATAATCTGGTGTAGGTGAATGTCGTTGTATCATATTGACATTCTTGTCATTATTATTACTATCAATATTTCCAGCAATATTTCCTTTATCGTCAGGTATCAAATTGGCATAATCAGCATTGATATGTGTACGAGGCATTGGAACTGGAGTTTGTATTGACATTTCCACATAGTTAGCGACAGGTTGACGAGACGCAGTAGCTAAAGTTATAGAAATAAATGAATAAGCGAAAACAACAAGAAGAATTTCTTATGATTCATTATTCATTACTACTTACAGCTACTGTTTGTGCTTAATTCTTCGCTGCTGATGCTAGGTTTCATCAGATTAATATATTCATAGGATTGTGAGGGTATTGAACCATTTGAAAAGTTATTTTTTGTTGTTTGTAATAATGCACCTTGATATGCCTGCTGATATACGGGTTTATAACTTATCCACAATTCCTGGCATTTGCGATTTTCCACAGAATTTACATCATTAACAGATTTTTGTAATTTAATTGGTTTCATTTCCAAATAATTTGGCGGTGGCTTAGTATAATTATCCAAAGAGCTTAAAGAGTGCGAAAGTCCAATTGGTTTTTCTTGCGTTCTATATATATGTATATGTATATGTATACAGTAGTAGTAGTACAGTAGTAGTGTTATGTGATAATAGTTGATAGTGAAGATTGGTTATGTGGAAGAGAGAGAAAGAGATACATATATAATAAGAAAACCAAACCCGTTATAACAAGGCGCTATGAAAATTTATATATGTAAGTACAAACCATTTTCTGATGAGAATGCTGAGTTATGTGTGTATGTGTATATATGCATGTATGTGTGTGTGTGTCAGTGAGTGAATGCGGGTATGCGCTTGTGCAGTTGTATATGTGTGCAATTGTCTTGAAATGAGTTCGCTATGCTTCTCTCTCCAATGAACATGATGAGCTTGATCTAAGCTAAGAACATTGTAGAAATTATCTCATTCTTTTGTTGGTTAATTGAGGTCACAAATTAAGTAATGTGTACAACATAAACATGTTACTATGTTTTGTGGGCGTTGTGATCATCGTTATGCTTGAATATGAGCGTGTGTGTCATACACATACAAAATAATCAAATATCAAATGCTAGCATTCTTATACACATAACAACAATCTTAAACAGTTCTTACTTCCTTAGCTTCGATTGATCATTTGATTGCTTCGATTGTTTATGTCGCTGTGTGTTCTTTTCAAACAGACGCTTGGGTAGAGATTGTGTACCAGCATTCTCCATACCCAAACTACTTTGATTATTATTGACCAATTGCATCTGTTTTGATCGCAACAGTTGTGTATCAGCCAAAGTCTTAAATTCTGAAAACAAAATGTGGGCGTTAAAAATTACAATTTTGAGCAGCATACAACAACAAATTAAACAATAAAAAGAAATTAAACAATAAAAAAAAAACAAAACAAGACAGAAAACAGAACGAAAACCAACAGAAAATAGTGAATAATGTAGAAAAACTTAAAGACAGATACACAGATAGACAAGTGAAAGACAAAAGAAACAATAAACAAAGAAGAACAATTAGAGTTAAAATAGTTAGACAGATGTTTGTAAACCCTTTCTAATGGGTTTATCATATAAATTCTTACGATTTTAATTAGGTTTTTTTTTGTTTTTTTTGTTTCAGTTAGAAAACATATTAATAATATTTTTAGTACATGCTAGTGATTAGAATAATTCATACATATTTTTATATATATAAGTGCCACGCCTTCTTTAGTGCAATTACATAACACTGGGATACCCACCGTCAATAATGGCAGCAATTTCATAGGTGACATGTGGCGGATAATCAGCTAATATTTCGAGTGCTGTGCGTCCATTGCCATCGGTGGCATTCACATCGATGCCAGCATTAAGTAATGTCAGTACCACCGATTTTTTACCACACAATGCCGCCTCATGTAGTGCACTGCCCGAGTGCGTGAGTATATTAACATCAACACCAGCATCGAGTAGCGTTGAAACCACTTTGTTATGACCATTACGACTGGCCAAATGTAGGCAAGAGTGTGTAAAAATATGCCTTGTGGGTGTTGAATGACCAAGCGGATCGGGACAATCAGTCTCATCATATCGTCGATAATGTGCTATTAGATTAGGTTCAACACGCAGCAGAGTTTGCACTACTTGCAGGCGACCAAATTGTGCTGCCAAATCGAGTGCGGTTTGAAAGCTATCATTGCGTATGCATGGATCAGCGCCAAATGATAAAAGTATGGCAACAACTGTAGTATGTCCATGTTGGGCAGATGAATGCAATGGTGTCTCATTGTTGTCTGTTTGAGCATTAGGATTCGCTGGCATTGGGCTGTGAAATAGTAACATTTTTACAATTTCTGGATGACCAGCCCAGGAGGCTAGAAACAATGGTGTGGAGCCACGTCTATCCGGCACATCGACCTGTGCATTGTGAGCCAACAAGAGGCGTACAATGCTACTATGTCCGTTGAGACAGGCATGATGTAATGATGTATAACCGTTGACATCTTGAAAATTGATATTGGGACTGCGTCGAAAGCTTAAACAAAATAAATAAATAAAAAGAATAAAATTGATAATATAAAAAAGTAGATTGTCAATTCACCTGGACAATGGTCCATGCCGTTTGGCCGTCAATTCTAAAAGTTTGCCAACGGTTTTAATATCGCCACTGCGTGTCGCATCAAGTAATTGTTGATCTTTACCCATTGAAATCTTTATAAATCTTTATATCAAAAATAACATAAAGAGTTATATTAATCAGAATTCGATAAAAAAAAATTATAACTTCTAAATTTAAATACAAAAAAAAAATAATATTAAAAGAAGAATGAGATCATTCACCGCAATCATTCCGCGACCCGTGTCGCCCACGCCCTATCACAATGTATGTATGAGTCCGCGTCAGGTGGCAATCAGCTGTTTGCCTCAACGTATATTTATTTGACTATGTAAACGCAGCCAAAGTTCCAGTTCGAGCGCGCACACACATACATGCTCATATTGACACATTCCAATTGGACACATGCACACAGATAAACAATGTTTATTTTTTTAGGGCTTATTCTCTTGCAAGGTCATCGGACGGCAATGCCACCCAATTAGTTCACCCAAAATAGTTCAACTTTATACTTACCGTATTTGGTATGCAAAAATGTTTTTAATTTTCAGTTTTTTTTTTGTATATATAATAGCTTAGAGCTAAAGTGCTTGCGTAGTAATCATGTTTGCACTATTGATTATTGTTTAAAATGTTTAACATGCTATTATTTATGGAGCGATCAATCCGCGAACCACCTCACCAGTCAACGAACAAGTGGAATCTAGTGGAAATGAAACGATCTCTTAACTTAACTCTGTTAAAATGTAACATTTTTATGTTAACATTTTGTTCTATTCGCCTCTAAATTGCGTTAATGTCTTATCGTCATATCGATGACATTGCTCTATTACGCATATCGATATTTTTGTTTCAGACGCCTAATGTACATGGTTTTCATTTGATTCCTTTAAAATTAGTTATAAAAACGCAACAATATGGAACAACAGACAAGCCCAATGAAGTTTAAACGAAAAGATAAAAATGAAGGTGAGTGGAAGCATGTGTATCTGAAAATATGTAGCTACCAATTATGTTAAATGTGCCGGCACAACGAGTCCAATCACTCTTATCCGTCTCCTTCTGCGTATGTGTGCGTTGTGTTAAGTGTGAGTGAATAATATTGCGCGGCCATAAATTAAAATTTAAGGTATGCACTTTCTTTATATATACTTACTGCAATGTCATTCAATATATTTCATGTTGCAGAAAAACTCGAGGAAACCAATGCAGATGCCATTACGGATGTCAACAATGAAGACGCTCCACAAAATAAATTGGCTCGACTGAGCAGCACAAAAGAAGAGACAGCTTCAGCCAGCACAGGCGATAATGATTTTGATTTAGCATTAAATAGCACCTACCAACAAAAAGACATAACTGAATGGTTGAAGTCAGCATGGTCAAAGCAAGCAGAAACTACAAAAGAAGATAAAACTGGTGCACAAGTCATTGGGGATCCGTTTCAAATATGTCTTCTGCCCGGATTGTTAAATGAAGGCTGCAGCAATGCTCTTGTCCAGGAAATAATCAATAAGGTTCACTGGTCCCGTAAACAAATGGATCTTTATGAGTTCTATCAGAGCACCGATCTATCGAATATGGTTGAGTGTCGTCTACTTAACAATTTCCTGCAACTGCTGCGGAAACAAGTTCGACCCTGGCTCGAAGAGGTGACCAACATGAAGCTAGATTATGTATCTGCCTCGTGCAGTATGTACACTTGCGGTGACTATTTACTGGTTCACGACGATCTACTCAAAGATCGACAAATTGCTTTCATCTATTATATGTCCCCTTGGAAGGGAGCTGAAGAGTGGACTGAGGATCAAGGAGGTTGCTTAGAGATATTCTCTAGTGATGAGAAATGCTTCCCACAATTTCCAGTACGACATAAAATTTCACCGAAAAACAATCAGTTTGCATTCTTTAAAGTTGGCTCACGTTCCTATCATCAAGTGGGTGAAGTGACCACCTTTGATTACCCACGATTAACTATCAATGGCTGGTTCCATGGCGCCACTAATAAAGCTTTAGTTTCGGACTCTTCACCCCCATTCCCGCGACTCAATTATCAGCAACCCGATGTAACTATTAGGCCCAAATTGGGTGCTCTTTTAAACGAAGTCTACCTAAAGGCAGCCACACGACGCAGTATACAAAAACGTATTGAAGAAAATTCTGAAATTTGTTTATACGAGTTTTTCAAACGTGAAAAGTTCGAATTGGCAAGATCACAACTATTAACAGATGAATCCTTAACATGGCAACGACAAGGTCCAGCTAATGCACATAACTATGATGTGCTTGACTTGAGCAGTGCCACTGGTACAGTACATGAATTACTGCAGCTATTCCGCAGTAATTCTATGTTTCAATTACTACGCGATTTTACCGATTTAGATTTATATGGATCGGATGCCATAACGCCCATGGGTACCGTAGAGCTACAGCGCTGGTCGCATGGAAATTACACAGTTCTAGGCGATGGTCTGTTTAGTGAAGATAATACACTTGATCTGGTATACTATCTGAATGCAGCCGAAGGTGCTGCTGTTATCACATATCTTTCGCCAGAAGTTGAACAACAAAATCCAACAGCAAATGGTGGTCAACTTGATGCAAGTGATGGGAATCAAACAATGGATGAGGACGTTGATGAAGATTGCCACGATGATTCAGTGCTATTAACAATAACACCTGTGGATAATGCCCTTAATATAGTTTATCGTTGCGAGGGCACAACGAAATTTACCAAATACGTTTCACGTAATACACCACTGCATAAGGGTCCAGTTTTTGTAATATCTTGCAGTTACAAGGAATAATAATAATAATAATAATAATAATGAACAATTCACAAATACTGTTATATGCATTTTTCATATGCCACCGCTGTATACGCTGCATGCCACAATTATGTTGTTATTCGGGCAAAGGCACAAACTAGTTTTGTATCATTGCTTGCTTCTATTTCTATTTCTATCTACAATTTTTTGTAAACAAAATATAAATATAAAAACAAAATATTTAATAAAAATGCACAATAAAGTGATGTATTATGTATAAAAAGAAAACAAAATAAAGGAAATACATAAATATAACGAACAATTTAATTTAATTATAATTATAAACGAATAAAAAGCTACTATTATCAAATATTTACTATATTAATCATATCATAATACTTATATAATTTCATAGAAAAATATCGTATGGCCGCAACAGCAGCATTTATTGTGGTAATCGTTGTAATTGGTGTGCCAATGTGGTGGAAGACAACAACTGTCTATAGGTAAGTAACATATCATGAAACACATCATCATACATCCTTGGCATTCCATTGATAATCATGTTTTTATTTATTATAATTTTTAATTTTAGAGTCAACTTACCATCATCGGATATTCTACATTTGAGCGATAAAGCGATTAAAACAACTGTTGAGGTATCCATCTATACACATGAGCCAAGTCGGGCCCAGTTGCTCATTTCCGAGCTGCAAGCAACATTTAATGATAGCGGTAAACTTAATCACCATATAATTGCTTGGCCATTATAGACTAATCATCAATGCTTCCGTTTAGATATATGGATCGTAGATTTTAGACAGCTACCGACAATTCCCAAGGCCAATGAGATTCATACGCCGGCAACCTTGGAGAAGTTATTACTGCAGGCGCATCCCATAAATGTTGGTGATTTCATGTTCATTGAATGGCCCAAACTAGAGGATGAACTTTTACTGACCACAGATCGTTCAGCTCTTATGAGCAGCGATGTTTGTAAGTTGTCTGTTGAAATCTCTTTCTATCTTTCTATATTAATCATTATTATCATTTTACAGCCTCAACGAAATTAGCACAGTTGCTAAATTATAAAATATTGCAAACATATCGCGTTAATCAAATACTTACAACTGATGAACGACGTGGCGTTAAATCGGAAGCACCACAACCAGCATATGATGTGATTGTATCTGTATTAAATCCCAAGCCAAAATTAACCAATGCACAATGGAATGTAGCATTGGCTGCACAGAGTAAGTATTAAATATTATAAAAAAAAACTTTGTAGATGAAACTAATCTCGTATTTATTACTTTAAAGCCTATCTTGAGCCATTTCTGGCACAGATTTCTGATATATCCAACTATACAGTGCGTACACAATGGAAATATCGCGTTCTTATTGAAGCTGAACTAAAGCAAGTGCGTGATGATAGTAAATTGGGACGTCATTATGCATTACAGGAATCAGCATTACCGCATTTACTCACATCCATTGCTCAGAATTTAAGTGCTAGTATTACAGAGAAACCAGTCATCAATCTCGTTGTATATATTCCACCCTGCAGCACAGCACCTTTGCATATCTATAGAGAAAATGAGATGCTGACACGTAATGAAGTTGATGCATTCATATCGCCACCATGGGGTGCATTCATTATTGCCAATCCGCCGGAAAATGTATGTCTGGCACATTTGAATAATGAATCACCGCCAGAATATTATGTGCGTACTAATGATAATATGCAAGTGATGTTGGATCAGCTTTATAAGCTGCTTGATATTCATAGTGATGTTGAAATTGCTGGGGTAAAGACTGTTGATATCGAGCAATTGGCACCACGTCGCTGGGAATATGAATCATATATGCGACGTAGTGCAATACGTCACATTGCCACGGCCACTAGCACATTGCAGAGCCTCATTAAGTTGTTGGGTAAATTAATTAACAACATTTTTGTTTTTTTTTTTATATTTTATGCAAACATTTGTTTAATTTGTTTCCTTTCATTTTCATCCAGATCAAATTAGCTACATTGTGATTGATGATAAGGTTGGCGAAGCCATTATCAATTCATATAGTGACATTTTGGCTGCCAAGGCCGCATTACGTGAGCATCGTTTAGCGGATGCTTCAGCATTGGCCAAGCGTGCATTTGCGGCATCGGAACGTGGCTTCTTTGATGCAAGTTTATTGGCACAATTATATTTTCCTGATGAACAGAAATATGCCATCTATATACCACTCTTCCTGCCCGTCATGGTGCCCGTACTGAGTTCATTCAATGTGCTACGCAAATTGTTGCAGAACAAACGGAAACAAAAGACGCATTAAACGATGTGTAACCAAATGGTAGCAGCAGCAACAGCAGCAGCGTTTTAGTCAACCAAAAAAGAAAAAAATATATATTTAATTAATAATTAAAGAACAGAAATGAAGAACACACAGAAAATTGTTCCGTAATAAATTTTCAAGGCTATTACCATTTATTTTTCAGTTAAAGTTAAATCTTATTCATCTGATTCATCATCATCGGTATTATCGGGCCAAGCAGTTCTGTATGCGGCAGTAAGTATTAAATAGAAACTAATAATTCTTAGCCACATGTTGTTCTTATGTAACTAACTAATCCTAGAATCTTATAGAGAATAAATTTTAAAAGAAAATCAAATTTTGATAACTGAAATCTAAACAAACGAATACATAGATGAAAATGAATGAAAAAAATGAAACAAAATTAAGCAGATTTTTTCTATTTTTTTTTAATTTTTATTTTATTTTTTTTTGTGATTTGTGAATTTTTTTTTTGCTATTAAATCCGATTACATTTGAGCAGTTTGAATTAGAATTTTTAATATTAATTTTATATTATACTTTTATGGTCTCTCTCTCTCTCTCTCTTTTTCTCTCTCGCTGTAATCTTACGCGACAGCATATACTGATCACATGTTAGATTCATCTTTATTCTGTAGAATGTTTGGTTCTATTTTTTTTTGTTCCTTATTGATCCATGTAATAAAATACAGTGATAACTGCAATATAGGTGATTAAGACACGGACAAAAAACATATTCGTGAATCTTGGAATCTTTTAAATTAGATTTAATAGAAAAACTTCTAAGGTGTTGGATGTGTATTATCTTTAAATTCGAAATTTTTGAGCACTAAATCAAATGTATTTTGATTTGATGGCAAATTAAATGTCAAATTATTTTGTTTTTACTACAAAGCAATTTTGATGAGTTATTGCTAGAGTTGTTGTTGTTGTTATTACTGTTAGGTGTGATATTAGGCCACAATTTTGATGTCAGGGCTGTGAGCGCAACACTATACGCACCCCTTGAGGCCACAAACTCTGCGTAAGCTCAGCGTGTGAACGCGCCATAGGTCAGATGCGAAATTACTGTCTGATAAGTGCGCAAAGATATCAAAAAAAAAAACAAAAAATTATTGCAAATTTATTTTGCAATTTTTACAATACAAAAACTTTAATACACTGACATTGAAATTTTTTCAAATTTGTAGTGGAAAATAAAAAAGTAAAAATTTAAAAAAAAAATCAATTAATAAATTGTTAATTGTATATAATTTATTTTTTTTTATATATATATTTAATATATTATTTTTTTTTTTTTTTGTTTCAAGTCTTTGCTAAGTTCGTTTATATTCTGCTTATGTTTAAGAGTATTCACATTGCATGAAAATGCAAATCTGCCAAAGACAAAACAAAATTCGCAGCTGTCAAAGCTCGTTAAATATTGAATTGGCTTGACTATATACTATGGGCAAAGGGGCGTGGTATGCGCGGGTGAGACACAGTGTCGGCGACGCCAATGACGGTAAAAAAAAATAAAAATGAAAAAAAAACTATGGGCATTAAAACTAAATAGTTAATTTTTAATTGCGCACGGCTCGTTGGCTTTGCAGAGACGAGCAAACAAAAGCGTCAAATACTTGTAGTCGTACAAGAAGAAGAAAAAGAAGTATGTATGTATGTTGGTATGTAAGTATGTTTGAGTGTATTCAACAAGTATTTGTCTCGTATTCAAAGGTTAAATATTATTTTAATGAGCTAGAGTTCGTTGTCTCTGAGAGAGCGACAAAGTAGGACTGGGACGAATAGCAGCAATAGCTGAATACTTGAATAACTAGCAAAAAAAAAAAAAAGATAACAACAACAACAATAACAGCAACAACAAGAAATACCTTTTCTCCAATGTACGAGTGCGGCAGCCTCAGATCGCATAAAAGGTCAACAATGTGACTTTTAAACCATCGCCAAATGCCGTCAGTTTGCCAAGTGGCTTTGTGTCACGGCATTACTGTCTTTCTGTTATGCTTTTGTCCCTGTAGCTGTCCCTGCCACTGCCTCATGCTCCTTTCGCTATCGCTGTCGCTGTCCAAGTCCATCATACATATGGCATGTTTAACAATGTCGGACACGCCTACCAGTGAAGAGTAGGCGGATTGCTTGAATAACAACTTTAGGGCCATCTGCATTTCCGGGCCGGGCCGGTCGATTGAATCAAATTACATGCTCACAAATTGTTTGACTAGCCACAAAAACGATATTTATATTGTCTTTGTGTGTGTGTGTGTGTGTGTGCTTGTGTTTTTTTTTCCCACACGCAGCTTCAAATTTGAAATCTCATAGCAAACCGCACGCACGTAAAAAATCAATTCAGTTTTGTCTCGATCTTCTTGTCTTGTAGTTAATGTTGAAGTCGGAATTGGAATCGGAATCGACAACAGCAGCAATAGCAACGGCGACGGCTACTACGATGTCTAAGTCGAAGGCTAACAAAATAACGAAACTAATTTTGATGCGGTTGTTAACTATTACCAAACATTTCAGAAGAAAAATGACTTAGCTAAGCTAAGAAATTAAAAATAACAAAATGGTAGAAAAATGTTTTTGATGAAGATGTTGCACTATTGTCTGCTGTACACTTAAATGCAATTGCCGCAACAATGACTATAACAGCAGCAGCAGCAACAATGAGGCGTGTAATTAATAATTGATTGAATTTTACCAAACAATCAATGACAAAGCACTCGACTCTCGACTCTCGACACTCGACACTCGACACTTGAAACTCCCCACTCGACTATGGACACTACAAACTCCAAGCTATAAACTCGAATCTTCACTCTCCATTCGCAACTCAATTCAACAATTCAACAAAACAATTCGATTCGTTTTGGGAACATTGGGCAGCTGTCTTTGGCTTTATTGCAGTTGCAGTTGCAGTTGCAGTTGCAAAGAATTGAAGAATTTAGCCTCAAAATGGCACAAAGTACTCGTAATGCTTTATAGCTCATGTCTGTGTGTATGTGTGTCTCTGTCTGCACGTGTGTCTGTGTATGTGTCGTAGTACCTACCAGGTGTGCCCAAAATACATTGGCTTATATGGAGACAGCACGTAAAAGCTTGCATTGCAAAAGTCATTTTTTCTTTTATTTTTTATTTTTTTTATTTTTGCTACTGCAATTGTAATCATTATTGACCATAAGCGCTGCTCAAGTGGCTTACCAGGCGTACACTGAAAGTAAAGAAAGAAAAACTTGAATAAAATCCAAAACTATTTTAATTTTAATTTAATATAACGAAAAATTGTTTAAAATTTTGCTTAAATTTTTTTTTTAAATTTGTTGCATTTTTTAAACATATAAAAATGTTTAACAAATTTAAGCTATAATTTTTTTAAAAAATTCTAAAAAAACTAACAGCAATTTCTAGTTATAGTATTAAATTAAAATTAAAAAATATTTTTATAAATATGAAAAATAAAACTGACGTTTTTAGCTATTTTTTTTTTTGTGCAGTGTAGAGCTACCTTTTCTGCAATTATTTTATTATTATTATTATTATTTTTTTTGCCACATTGCTTGATTCCCACATTGCAATAACGTTAAGTGAAATTAATAAAAATTGCAATCAAGCAGCAAACGATGCTGCACCAAAAATGTCAATGCGTCTGCGCAATGCACATAATTTGTTTAATTAATTACGCCAACACATTTTCATTTTCATTTTCGTTTTCGTTTTCATTTTCATTTTCATTGCTCATTGCTGAGTTGGGCAATTGAGCAACATCGATGTGATTTTTCACATAAACCAGAAACTGTAATTGTAACTGTAACTGTTAGCGAAATAGTAACAAAACTGTAACAACTAACAAACAAGCATCTTGAAAAGCCAAACGGATTTGGCAGCTTTCAAAAGATGCAGCCAACTTGTTGTTGCCGTTGCCGTTGTTATTGTCGACTTATTGCTGCTACTAGTCAGTAACATTCTCAGCAGGCGCCAAGGCCAGTGGCATTTTATATGACATACATACATACATTGATACACACACACACATACATATAGACTCTGCCATAGTCTTGAATCAAAGTCTTTTGAATCAACTTATAGCATCATTTGAGAATCGTAACTGGAAGTTCAACAGCTATTGACGAGACACAACATTTACAAGCAAGTCTTCTTATATTTTTTTTTTATTTTGTGAGCGGCAAAAAATTACGAGTTCGAGTATCTTCTAGTTATTCTTGGCAGCGCACATTGAATTCCGGTGATTGAGATTCAATTTAATGCTCTGCTTCGCTAAAATTTACTCAAGCAGTAGTAATAAAATTTATTAGGTTGCATAACGTGTCGTATACGTTATATGCTTTAACTTTTTTATATGATATGTCATGCAGATAGCTTAAGCAAATATTTTTAGTTAATTTAAACAGTTTAGTTTACTAAGTTGAACAATTAAATTATTTGCTTAAGCCAAAAAAATTTAATAAAAAAAAAAATTGCAAATGAAATTCGACTTTGAGTCGCGTTAAGGTTAAAATCTTCATGGGAAATTTTAAAAAAATTTTTAATTTTTGTGGATGCTGTTGGAAAAGTGTTGAAGACAAAGCAAGTTATGATCGTGCTCAAGGACGCTTATAAAACAAATAAAGCAAAATGTATTAAAACAAAAAAAAAAAAAATAATATTGTTTACCACCATTTGACATAAATGCCAATTTAAATGCTTGAAAACGCATAAATCAACAACAACAGCAACAACAACTACAACAACAAAAGTTGATATTGCTGCACTGCGGTTGATGCTGTAGTTGTTACTGCTGCTATTGTTGCTGCTGCTGCTGCTGCTGCTGCTGGTGGTGTCGTGTTTTAGCCAAACAAACGATCAGCAAGTGGCGCACCTTAAAAACAGTTTTATTTTTTTTTTCTTTTGCTTCTCATTTTCTTTGCAAAATATTTTCTTCTCGTCTGATCGCCAGCGGCAAACGGCAAACGGCAAAGCAATTGAAGAAGACACCAGCAACAGCAAATAGAAATAGCAGAGATCAACAGTAAAAGGCGACGATGATGATGACAACAAAAACAGCGACGAAGACAAAGACGACGACGATAAGGCACAGAGTGACAGAAGTTGCCAGTTGCTGCTGTTGCTGCGGTTGCAGCAAATGGCGTCTAATTGAATTAACATAAAAAGTCAACAACTAATAAATGCGCATAATTTGTAACTTACCATAGTCTGCAAGTCCGCATATATGCAACTCTGCGGGCACTGCAAACATCCTGGTCAGCATCAGCAATGTTTTGGCATTTAAACATTTTGCGCTGCTTTACGTGTAGGAAATGACAGTCAACGCTTTTCATGTTATTTTATAAACTCTCAGAATATGCGAACACTTGCGAACACAATGAGCGCTGTACGATGCTAAAGTAGAAGAAGAAAAAGCTAAAGCTGTAGCTGCAGCTATAGCTGAATGTTGAAGCTGAAAGCTCATTAACATGATTACAATGAATAATTCCGCACATATTCTGCACATTGTGGCAAAATAATTACGAAAAATGCATTTGTATGGGCAATGCAATTAGTCACAGATACGACGACCACAACAACAACAACAACAAATAGCAGCAGCAGCAACAGAAATAGCGACTGCTACTTTGCTGCATCTGCAACTTGCTGCGCTGGATTCTTGGCGAAATCTTATAACTTAAGAGCCGACACCATCGTTGCCGTTGCCGTTGCCATTCCCATAATTTGCAAATATTTTTTTTTATTTTTTATTTATTTTGTTTTCGCCTCAAAACTTCGCTTCGTACATGCCCAGATATATCTATAAGTATATGTATATGTATAATATATATATAGATAGCATAGCAACTGCAATGTCTATAACATTTTCTCACGTTTCGTCGTGAAGATTTCGGCACAAGTTGCGCCTTGCGTTTCTTGATTGCAATGACGATGACTACGCGGGGGTGAGCCTAATGCGCGTTTTATGCAAATTCCAAATTCAGTTGCAGCCCTCAACTCTCAACTCAGTAGGTAGGCTAGTACCTACAGATGCATACATGTATATGCAAACATATATGTTATAGATACATGTACATACATTTTATGTTTTTTTTTTTTTTATCGGCAGCTGTTACTACAAGCCTAGGCTTGTCTTATTTTATGACTGCAAATTAATATGAATTATACTTTGGAATTAGACAAACAAGTTCGTTGCCTAAGTCTTTCGTTTCTTTCTTGCCTTTTACATGTAGTAAAAGTGTAAAGTAGGCTTAAAAGTTTTGCAAGTTTTGGAATACTAGTGTTATATCTAAATTACTTTATGTTATTTTCTCTTACTTTATGTCATCAAATTTTGAGCTTAATTCATTTTTTTTTTCATTGATTTTGTTCATGTAAAAATTGTTTACTTGGCATCTTATAGTCGAGCTTAAGCTCAATCCTTATTTGTATTTTGTTGTTGGCAATTTTTTTTTATTTTCTATTTTATGTTGTGGTCGCATAAAAAAAAAAATAAAAACGCATTTGGATAAATTTGATTAAAAGTGCCGCATCATTGCAAATGCGTTTTGGCAAAACGTCAAATTAGCTTGACTGACTGCTCGAATGTTCGAATGTTTGACTGTTTGACTGTTGCTTCTTTCGGTACGACTGACCCAATCCTGTATTTGATGTCTGCTGTTTGTCTTTTGTCCGTGCGCAACTTGCGTTTGTAATATTTCGCAAGAAGTCGCATCATAAACTGTAAATTGCACAGCTGCGACTTCAATTGCAACTTCAACTTCAACTCCAACTTTAACTTCAATTGCGAATGCCACGTGCAGGCGTCCCAAATCTCAGGCAGAGTTAAAGCCCATGCGAATTATTATATGTATATATATATATATATATATATGTACATTGTATGAGTGTAAATACACATACATACATACACACACATATATATATATATATATATATATATATAAATACTCATACAAATGCTCATATATGTAATTTCTTATTATGAGCTTTTCCAAGAGTTGCACTTTATCAACGGGGAAATCTGCTGGCAGCCGCTGTACAATTACTCAATGGCCCAGACAGCAAATCCAATTGAAATGCCCAACGACAGTACCATCCCCATACACTGTAAGAAATTCACAAGAATTTATATAGATTTTTTTTCTCTTAATTACAAACTGAAATTTTCTATATATAATTTTTGATAGACTTAAGAACTTTGCTTAAAATTCTGCATTTAATTATTTTTATTTTTTACAGTGTATAACCCAAAACCATTCCAATTTCAATGCTTGACTCGTTAGTCGACCTGCTGCCTAAGTTTTATTTTTTGGCATTTTTTGGCGCGTCGCTTGACGTTAGCCTGCCACCAAAATGCCAGACAAGGCGCTCGCCTGTTTCGCGCATCTTCAGCTTAATTGAAATTTACTTTTGCTGCTGTTCGCGCAGTTGTTGCTGTTGCTGTTAAGGCTGCTGAAGCTGTGTTGCTGTATTGCTGTTGCTGGTGTTACTGTTACTGCTGCTGTGGTTTCTGGTGAATGTCTACATGCATTTTTCATTGGCTTTGGCTCCCACACATTGTGCAAATGCTTTCGGCACTTTTACTGCAGATAGCAGACGATTGTGATTATATAATCACAAAAATTAAATAATTTACGTTACAAACGACAAACTACAAACAACAAGCGGCAAACGGCAAACGACTAGCGACAAGCGATGTAAAAATTATATATGAAATTCTTAACAAGTTGCTGCTGTAAGCATCTTAAAATACATAGCAAGTGTATGTACATTTTACATATATCACACATACATACATACATACATACATACATACAAACGTAACAGAGCCGTGCACTACTCGCACTCGCACTTGCACTCGCAGTCGACGTCGCAGTCGCAGTTGCAGTCAGCAGCCAGCAGCAAAATATCTATTGAGCTGCCAAAGTGTACAGCAAAATCGTGTCTTTGTCTTGTTGCGCATTTATCAATGTCAGAAATAGATTTTTGTAGAGGATGGGGATGGCCATTGGGGAAAATGAATGTGAATTTAATTGAGAAGCAGGCGCTAATTAGAATTATGCCACCATAGTTGCTGTGTAATGCTTGACGCGACACTGAACAACAAAGTTTCAGTTTCAGTTTCATTTTTTTCCGTTTTCATAGCTCTAGCAAGTTTGTGCCTTAAGTCTTTTGTTAGATTTTTTTTATGTTTTTATTTAACACTTTTAATTTCCTTTCCGATGTACTTCCTTATTATTAGCTATTCCCACGCAGCAACATTTGAGGAACAGATCGCGTGAGTCATAGCATTTCTTTTGCATTTTATACTGCTTGAGGATGAGACAAGCTTGGGCCAACAAAATAAATTGAACATTTATTATTATTTTGCTGGGCAGCAAACAGCGAATAGCGAACAGCGAACAGCGAACAGCAACGTTACCAGCAGCTTTACAGCTCTTACACAATCACATTGCAGCTGAGAGTTGAGTGTTGAGGCTGCATAAGCTGAGAAATTAGAAAAATGATGGTAAAGCAGCATCAGGCACACTAGGCACATCAGGCGCATCAGTGCAACAGGCGCAACAGGCACACAGTTCAAAACTTAAGTTGAACTAACTTTAAGTCGAACTCTCGCTCAACGCCATATGCCAAGTAAGTTGCCCCTACATTCAGTCTGTTCGTCCCTCTTTACCCTTTGACTTGAAAGCCACAAAGTTACACAGGCTCGTCTTCAGTTTTAGTTACAGTTTTAGCTGCAGTTGCAGTTGTAGTTGTAGTTGTAGTTGTAGGCAGTTGACATTTTTTCTTCTTGTCATGACTTTGGTTAAAAGTCTGCATCATTTTTCCGGCAAGCAACAACCTCAACTTTGAAATGCCACCGCATAACAGCTTTAGCTTGTTTAGGGTCGATGATGGACACGAGCAGCTTGCAATTGTTGCAGCTGCCGCTGCTGCTGCTGCTGCTGCTGCCTTGACGACAAATCAAGCAGCAAATACACTGAGCAGAAGTAATTGGAGCAACAAAAGAAGCAGATGAAGAAGAAGTAGAAGCAGTAGAAGTAGAAAAATATATAGTATGTATGTATATCTTGAAAGCAAACGCCCAAAATCTACAGATATGTTATGCTGATATACGCTGCGGGCGTGCAAATTCCCACACTGCCACAAATGCCGCGCATACCCGCAACACAATGCTATGCTGCACACTACTCACCCATATACAAGAACCGGATTGCCGATGGCAAACGGCAAACGGCAAACGGCAAGAGCCAACAGCAGCATCGCGACTTTTGGCCTGACACAACTGCATCTGCATCTGCATCAGCAGCCGCAGCCAGAGTCACAGCCACAGTCACAGCGAGAGCAGCATCAGCAGCTGTTGAGACTGTGGCAGTGGCAGAGGCAGCGACTGTAAATGACAATGCCGCCGCGCCATGACTAACTATGACATAATACCAGCGGAAGATGCAACCGACGCGATGTTAGTTGCATCTCCTAAGTACATACTGCATGCTATATACACTGAGCGAAAATCTTCACTCAACACTAAACCGACTTTAACTTTAACACATTTTCAATTAGTATGCAGCTACAATTCAAACCAAACTATTTTCGCTCAGTGTATAGTCGGTAATTGCAGGCGTCTTGCGGTTGGACTAGAGTTCAGCTCGGCCTGCTCATAATCATGAGAGATGGTGACGGCGTTTTTGGCCCAGCGGCCGCTCTGACGTAAGTGACAAACGATGCCAACTGTCAACTTATGCCTGGTGTTGTCTCCCCTATCGCTCTCCTTTATGCTATAGGCTCTGTGCGAGCGACTACACAATGTAAACACAGTGTCACACGTTGCGTATGCGTAATGTGCGTTAAACATGCGACACATGCGCCCGCTACAAATATTCAAAGTAGTTGTAGTTGGCGTAGTAGAAGAAGAAGAAGAAGAAGTAGAAAAGATACGAACTCACACTTAAAGTGAACATAGACGAAATCAAGTAACGGTTCGTGTACTCTGCCCGATACGAGTCAACGGCGACGGCGACGCCAACGCCGACATCGACGTCGACGACAACGACGACGCTGCCACTGAACGTTGAACGCTGTCGGTGTCGCTGCTGTGTGTGGCAGCTTCTTCTGATGTGGCCCAAGTGGTTTTTCCTTTCGCTTTCAGAAATCATTTCGCTTCGACAACGTAAACGATAAAGTCGCAAATCGCGCATCACTGCGCCTCGCTGGCTCGTCTCGTGCGGTTCGTTTGTTACAACTACTTCTACAACTATTTCTTCTTCTTCATCATCATCATCATCTTCTATTTCTAAGACTTAACTGATGATTTGTGTGCTTTATTTTTTGTTTTCTGCCATTTAACCAGTCAAGTGAGGCAGATACACAAAGACACAGAGAGTCAGAGAGTCAAAGTGTTAGCATCGAGATACAAGTGGCAAGACTCTTAGACTAGTGGTATGTGCCATACCAGACTTGTAACTTGTATTTCGATGTCTTCAACGTTTCGCTGCACATTCTAAATAGTTTTTTTTTTCGTTGCTTTTTCACACCTTGCGAAACACATTCGTCTTCGTACGCATTTACATACGAGTTCGGGCTAAAAAACAAAAAAAAATAAGCAAAAATATGAAAAAAAAAACAATTTTGATTAAAATTTTTAATTTTTTGCTTATTTTCTAGTCGAGTGCCGATTTTTTATTTATGGCATGACAAACATATTTCACATAATGGAATATGAATCGCTTCACAAATTTGTGTTAAATTTTTAAAACAAGCAAAAAAAAATTAAAATTAAAATTAAAATCGAATAATAAAAACAAAAAAAACATCTATGTGCGTTTTATAATAAGATTTTTGGGTGTTTTGTGTCTGTTTACAGTGCATTCCATGTGAATATCTCTACTCTAAGCTAAGCTGCTTAAGCACTTTGGATAATCCCTTTCATTGGATATTATAAATTACTTTTTCGACTCTTTGGATAAACACACTTTGCTTTGGATTAACTTCGATTTCGTTATGTCTACGAATAATTATATAATGAACGCCTTATTTTTTGGTGAGTAGAGAAGGGAAACAATAACAAAATATAAATGAATTTTTTAAATTTTAATATACATATAAAGCAATATAATCTAGGTCAGAAAAATTTCAAATGTTAGAAAAAATATTTATAGAAATATCTTTGAGAAAATATTAAATATTTAAATATGCGCACAAATTTTTATGAAATTTATAAAAAAAAAATAAAATTTAATTATTCATTTGACATAATTTAATTCTTAAATCAAAAATAACAATAGAGAAAAATCCAAAAAAAAAATAACAGAAAATATTAAAAAAAAAAAAAAAAAATTTAATATTAGAAATTTTTTTTCATATATAAATCATAATAATTTTTGCAAATAATTAATGAAAATCTTTAATTGAGTTTTTGATTGATATTTATTAAATAAAATATAAATTATATGTTTTAAATTTTTTTTCTTCTGACATGTCTAATATTTAAATTGATCAACGTTAAAAACTGTTGTGTTATGAAATTTATCTAGAAAATTTTCGAAATAATAAATAAGAATATATAAATAATTTATTTTTTTTTTTTTTGATTCATATAAGAAATGTCAGCTATAATTTGAACTGTTGAAATATCAACCGAAAAATATAAAAAATATGATTCCGGGAAATAAGAAATCATAAATCATTGGCAATAGAATTGAAGATCTTTACTTTTGCAAAATTTATTTGTTTTCCTTTTTGAACATATCATTAGAAGAAACGTAAGCTATAAATTGACCTTCCTATGTTATAATTGACTAGATACAATATGAATGTGAATAATCACATTAATGTCGGTAGAGTGTACGATATACCATAAGACGCATCTGTCATCGTCAATAACTAATTCGCATGATCATTAGTTGCGATTGCTCTTGCCTGTAAAAATCTTTCATTATAAGAAATTATGCTGAGACTCAAGGTCTACCAAAGTACATACACACACACACACAGACACACAGACATGTATAAGTATATTTATAGGGGCTTCGATAAATAAACTTTAAAGAGATAAAGAGAAATAATAATGTAAGTGCAATTAGTTATGGATTCCTCAGGCAAGAAGAAGTTGAAAGAAAAAAAAAATGCCTTGGGTTTCACAAAATTGAAATATATGAGAAAGATAAATAAACGAAATAGAAAAAATAAAAAAAAAAATGAAAAATATAATAAAAAAAATAAAAACAATTGTCTATACAACTACACTTGAAAAGAAAAAGCGATATTGGGTCATCCATAAGATAATTATATGCATAGCAATAAGTTTATTGTAAACTAACTCTTGAACGATCATTAAGAGTCAGACGACGCCTTACGGAAGCATAAAACTTTATTTGGGGTGGGGAAACAGCAGCGCTACATGCGACTGAAGAGATTTCGTTGTCTTTTCGTTTTTTTTTTCTATTTTATTTTTTTTTTGGGAATCAAAGAAATCTGCATAGGGAAACAAAAGAGCAGCTAAAGCAGCTACAAAGGGAGCTTCCAAAAAAATAAAAAAAAATAAAAAAAAACGAGCAATCAGGCATCATCTGCTCAGTCATAGTTCAGAGTCGTAAACAAAAGCTAAAAGAAAACAAAAAAAAAACAAGACGAAACGAAACTGAACAAGATGAGATGCGACGCAACTGGAGATTGTAGGTAAAAGTCGGAATTGAAAATAAAATTCATTTGAATTAAATGCGAATCTTTAAATGCAACAACAGCAACGGCAACATCAACGTCCTTCTTTCATTTTTTTTTTTTCTTTCTTTCTTTGTTGTTGTTTGATGATGAATGAGACTCGCTCGATTGCATAATGCCAGACAGACTGACAAGCAGACAAGCAGCAAATTTGACTGCAATTTTGTGCCTGACTGAGACGAACAGACAGACAGGCAGACAGACAGAAAGGCAGATAAAGAGACGGCCCAACAAAGATATGCCTAGATGCTGCGGCCAGTCAGTGCGATTAACATTGATTCTGCAACTGCTGCAATTGCATTAATTGCAGCAAGCGCATCTTCCGCTCGAAATTTTGTAAGAATAGAAACCACAAAAAAAAAAAATGCCAAAGAAGCAACAGCAACAACATCAACAGCAACAACAAGAGCAACACGTAAATCAGCTACATCATAACATGGGCGTGATGGTAATTAAGCATTTCGTGTCAAGACAACAACGAAAACAAAGTAAACTACACTTGATGTGTATGTAAAAATAAAATAATAATGTTCGACAAATATCGGTAATCCATAACATATGATTGACATGGCATTTTAATTGACTGACCCTCAGCGCGGCAAGGGGTGCAGCAGGTTTTTTTTTTTTTCTTCCATTTTTTAGCCAATTTGTGAATGACATACATTGTATATACTACATCAGTTCAACATATTTGTCTATGTCGCTGTGGGAATTTTGGCACTCAATGCTCTGGCTTAAAATGTTAATGATGTCTTTTTGTATCAAAAAGCAATTAATTGTCCAAAAAAAAAGTGAAGAAAAAAAAATACTGCTAAGCAAATAGACAGACAAAAAAAAAACAAAACACATGCAAAGACATGCTTACAGAACTTGAGTTGAGGCAGCCTTGAGCAGCATAAGGTACAGAGACATACACACACACACACACACACACAAACAGAGAGACATATAAATCATGTGCGCGTCTCTAGCTAAAGTTGCGTCTTCTGCGCATATTGCAAGCGAAAGTGTTGCGAGTAGCAGCTATGTATATATAGCTGAAGGTCAGACTAGGCAGCTGGTCAGTTACAACAGCAACAGCAACAACAGCTAAAACAACATTTTTCAGTCTAAGTCTATGCCACTTGAGTTTTTCTTGTTAATGTTGCTGTTGTTGTTGTTGTTGTTGTATTTTTTCCCCCTCATCTCATTTCATAGACCGAACACCAAACTCACGATTTCTGTTTTGAATTTTACAGCAATACTTTGCTGCAATATGCTGCTGCTGGTGAAGGTGCAGGCACAGCTGCTGGATGAGGATGAGGATGCATTTGGCAGGCCATGGCCCACGTACAGTTTGCAAAATATGCCAAAGACACAGTTCACATGCCGCGACAAGATACTTGGCGGTTATTATGCTGATCCCGAGACACAGTGTCAGATGTTTCATGTTTGCGTCAAGTTACCTGGAATTGGGGTAAGTTTTCATTTCTTATGGCTTAAATTGCAGCGAAAGAGACAGAGAGCTAGAGTAACACTAAAGGCAACAGCAATGACAGCACATTTTGTTAATGAGTTACACTTGAAAAAAATTAAAAGTGTATAAAGTGTATAATAATTGAATTTAATTTATTTTAATTTACTTTAATTTAATAATTATATCTATTAACGTTAAGAATTGTTTAGAATTTTTTGCATTTTTTTCTGAAATTTTCTAGAATTTTTTTTATCGAATTTTTCAAGGTTATTTTTATATTTTTTTTTTTATTACGAAATTTCTTTTAGTGTAGACTGTGCCTTGTGCAGATAACAATAATATGACTCTATGAGTTCTTTGCATTACTTAAGAAACTGGCTTCTCAGAAGGGTCGTCGCTGCATAGTTTTTGTTTTTGTTTTTTTTTTTCTATATATTTCGTTAGCATAAATCGAAAGACTTAGGCGAGAAACTTGCATATAGTAGTATTAGAAGCGCGCCCATTGTAATCTATCGCTTTAGGTTCGTTGTCGTTGTCGTTGCCGTTGTCGTTGTCGTTGTCAGACAAAATGGCAAAGTTGCACATTACCCAGAAGACAAATGAAAAAAAAAAATGTGTGAGACTTCGTGACTGAAAATATCTGGCAAAAGTCTCTAGACTGCTGCCTCCGTCGTTAAGGCCAATAGAAGATGATAGTGCAATGGATCGTTGACCTTTAAGTGTTGCGGTTTTTTGAATTAGTTTCTTAATTGTATGCTGCTGCTGCTGCTGCTGCTTCTTCTTCTTATTCATTGTCTTGCCACATTTTCGATTCTTGTGATTCTTGAAAAATTCGGAAAAATTTGATTTATACAGTGTTACTCCCAAAGGCAAATAGTAGTATGCATAGATTGAAGTCTTTTGATATTTGACATTTTGTATGTAGACATGAAATGTTAGTGTCTTTCTATTTTACTATAAATCAAATATGCGAATATATAAAAAAAAATGTTAAACTGCAAACTTTAACGTTGCTTTTTTATTGCATTTTTTTTGTATTTTAGTCCAGTTACTAGTCGTAGCTTCTGGCAGTTTTACATCCGATTGCCACTAAATCAATGTAGACAGCAAAAAAAAGAACCCGAAAATATTTTGATATTTGCCAAAAAAGTCGAATTGGCATTAAGTGTTTGCTGCATGTCTTGACCAAATGATAAACTGATTTTTGTCTCTTGTCCATTTGAATTGTGTCGTTTTTTATTTTTTTTATTTTTCAATTAGTCTAACGTTATACTTATATGTAGCTGTAATTGTATTATTTTTAATGCAGCAACATATCGAGAACATTCGCTTCAATTAAGCAAACGATTGGAAGTTCTATGTTAACAGCATCCGCAGCAGCATCACATGTTGCCATGTCTCAAGGCATTGAGTAGCAGACATTCATACATATGTAACGGTTGCCGTTGAGTAGCGAGTATCGAGCGAAATGTCAAGTGCCAAATGAAATGTCAAAGTTTGTTTTCGGCCTTTGGCTTGTTAAAGTCAAAGCCTTGTCGAGGCTATTGTAATTTTTGTCACGATAATTTTTTTTGCGAGCGTATGTCTCTAGAGAATATATGTAGATAAATGAGTATCACTATACGGATATTATTCTATGCTAAGATAGATAAATATTTATAAAGTTAAGTCAAAATTATGCACAACTATAAAATTTTAATTTACAATTTTTTATATTTATAATTTATAATTACACGCAATATAAAAAATTCTAGAATATTGCGCTTGTTATTGCTTGTTGCTTTTAATTGTTGCTGCTACTGCCACTTGTTGTATAATTTTTAACGCTTTTATCTACTTAAAATTAATTAATTATAATTTATACTCACCAAATAATAATAATAACAATTTAAATTTTGCATGTTTTGATCTGATTATCTGATTATCTGCTTATGCTGTTTTATGCGGTTTCTGTTTTGTCTGTATGTGTCTGTGTGCAGCTCTCACATCGAAGAGTTAATTCGTTTGTCCAACAGGTGCAGGATTATCGTTTCCTTTGCCCAAATAGTACGGCCTTCGATCAGGAGCTACAAATCTGTGCAAATTGGGCCGATGTTGACTGTGACAAGGCCACCGCATACTATGACAATAATAATCTTAATAATGATCTTTATCGTGCCACTGATGACAGCAAAGGAGCCAACGAAGAGGAGGCTACATTTCATTTACAACGAGCTGAAAGTGGTTAGTAAAATAATGATCCAATTATATTTCCCCCTGAGTTTTTTCTTTATTTTTTTTTTTTTTGTTGGTGTCTATTATATTTTTGTTGACCCAATTACAGGTGATGCTCGTCGCAGCAACAACAACAATAATAATAACAACAACAGCAACAGCAGCAACAACAACAAGGAGAATCGCGGCAATCAAAAGTCACGCCCCAGACATAATTATGCACAGACGGCTACCAACTCTGGTTCCAATTCAAATTATAATTCCAATTCAAATTCCAATTTCAACTCTAACTCAAATTCCAATTTGAATGCGGATAATACGCAAACATCCAAGAGGCCCATCACAAGCTATTACACGCCTACAACGAGTAGCAGCACAACAACAACAACCAGCACTGAGCGTAGCTACTACAACAACAACAACAACTATAACAACAACAACTACAACAACAACAACAACGATGACT
The DNA here is from genome assembly GCA_037044475.1 of Zaprionus obscuricornis. Classification (NCBI taxonomy): domain Eukaryota; kingdom Metazoa; phylum Arthropoda; class Insecta; order Diptera; family Drosophilidae; genus Zaprionus; species Zaprionus obscuricornis. Next base: position 32,584 of record JBAMBR010002999.1, on the reverse strand, counting down.
CTAAGCGTAAGCGAACTAAACAATGGAATCTTTAAATTTATTACACAAATTAATCACGCGTTTGTCGCTTGTCTGCATCTCGCTTTTTGTTTCTCATTTCTTTCTCTTCTTCTTCATATTCTTCTTCTTTATGTTTTTGTTTTCTATAGAAGATAGCGATGATATCTTTAAGGGTTCCCACAGCTCGCACTTCTTTGCCAATCGTCATGGTGGTCGCGAATTCGATGAGGAGCCAGCAGCAATATCTGCACGTTCCCGACCAAACGATTTTCAAGATTATAATCGCAAAACTACTGAAACAACCGCAAAGACATCACGTGCCACGCCCACACGCGGACAACGTACAAGCAGTTCATATGCTGCCATTTCTGCTGCCGCATCAACAACTCCCTCAACATCCACAACAACAACAACAACAACATCAGCACCAAGCACAACGAAATCTTTAAAAAAGATCACATTGCATGCCTCATATAATACTGACTTCCAGGATTATTCACATCACTTCAAATCAACAACGCCCAGCACTGTTCCCCCTACGGCAGCAACAACTCCACGTCTGGGCAACACCATTACCAGTCGCTTTAGTTTCGGTCTCAATGATTATCAGACACAAGAGCGCATACAACCAACAACATATAATCCCAATGCTGGCTATCGCTTTAGGAGCACTGAGCTACCTGCTAGCACAACTAAATTGACGGGTAAAAACTCTCAAGATTATGATAAGGAGACAACAAGAATAAGAAATAAGCCAACAATTGCTGCACGTAAACAGAAACTTGCACCACAGGAATCCAATTTCATTAATCATAATGAATTTGCCGATGTTGCCAAGGTGAAATTGCAGCAACCGCAACCATTCCAGGCCACACAGGGCTCCAATCATAAGGCAGCACAATTGGAGCCACAATATCATCGTTCGCGTGCTTCATCGACACAGCAGTTGGGACGCGTAGGCAACCAGGAGCCGGCACCATTCAAGGCATCAGCTGCAGCTCCCAAATCACGCAGCTTTACCAGCCGTGGTAGCATTACCTATAAGGCAACAACGCAACGGTACGCCGACGATGAATTCTATTATCCAACAACTACGGCAAGTGCTGTTAGTGCTAATAATGTTGCCACCAAGAAGCTTTCAACAGCTGCTGTACGGGATAATTTTACGCCGACAACCTTTAAGCCAACAACGTATAAGAAAGCTTATGAGCAAAGTTTCTATCAGCAAACACAACAGACACTACGTCCAAATTCTAACCAAAATCAAAGTCCTACGAAGAAGGTTTCAGCTGTAACGCCTGCTTTGCCAACCACAGCCAATCCGTATTATAATGTAGATGAAGATGATGGACAATATCATCCAGAACTGTATGAAAATGATTTTCCACGTAATCGTTTCAAGTTTTTGCGCAATCGTTCGACAAGTTCTAGCACATCGACAACATCAACAACAAGTGCGCCAATTTCCAGTCGACAACCACATGGTTTTAGCCATAATTTCCAACAGGCACATACACATCTAAAGACACAACAACAATCATCATATCAAAAGGAACGCGAACAGGAACAATCGGATTTAAGTGATGAGGATGAACTCTTCAAGACGGCACAATCGTTGAACTTTGGCGCTGCTAGCATCAATAAATTGCGTGCCGATATCTATAAGGCAGAGAAGACATCGCAGCAATACAATTCACAATACAGTCCATATGTATCGCCATCTAGTCCGAAGACAACAGCACAGACCACAAGCAGGCCAACCACTTATGGCAGCAGCAGCAGCAGCAGCACTTATTTAACCAGCACAACAATAAGTACTACAAGACGCCCAACAACTACAACTACAACAACAACCACAACAACGACAAGACGTCCAACAACTTTTGCAGCAGGCACAACAACAACAACAACATCCGGCTACAATGTTGAGCAAAAGAAATCAGCCAAAAGCAAAAAAGAACAGCAACAGGATAAAAAGAGTAAATTCTCTGGCAAGCGCCCACCGCATGCCGATGAAGATACTAGCTATGATTATGCCTACTATGACACGGACTGAGCTATCCATCAAGAGATTAACAGTTCCCTAGCCCAGCCCTCGAAATATAGTTAACATACTAAATAGCACAGCCTAAACTAAAATAAACTAAACTAAACTTAAATCAATCCATTTATCATCACAGCGAATACGAACTTAATTTACACCGCTCGCTCATAGCATAAACTAAATATAAAAGAAAAGTTTATATTTTCATTTCTCTTCAGCAGCAACTATATAGGTGCCACAGTATTTTATATATACATACATACACATATACATACACTCACATATATATACTATATGTATGCCGATATTTTATTTCATAAATGTTCGCATTTTTTTACACACATTCTTCGCTTCGAGTTTTGTCTTTTACCTTTGATTATCCATTTAACACTCGCGTACATTTAATTCATTCAATTCAGATGCGTTCTAATGAATTTTCCATGCGTGTATCTAGTTATTTAAATAAAACAAACATATTTTTAGTCGTTAGACAATTGTTAAACTGAAACAACAACAACAATATATATATAAAAAAAAAACCATAAAAATCATAAATTAAATTTTCGATGTGCAGCTGGCTAAATTTACAAAAAACAAGCAAAATTTATATTTGTATTTGTAATGGTTTTTCGAAATATATTCATTACGAAATATTTATTAATTTTAAGTTTTCTTGTAAATAAAATAATAAATAATATACGAAAATGAATTTTCTTTTATTACAATGAAAATTTCAAAGTTAGATTCAAAGGCGCGCCAAACGCAGTGTAATTTTTATTTATCGAAAACGTGTAAGTGAAGTCTATCGGTTTCTTGCTATTTCGTGTAAATCGTTGCAGCCCTGCCGATTATTGTGAACGCTCAAATTTCATATTTATTATCGGTATTTGATTTAAGCAAAAATTAAACAGAATCAGTATTATTATTATTGTTATTTATTAAATAATTCTTATTAAAGTTATAAATACTTATAAATTTTAAGTAAGTTTGTGCATTGAAAAAGAAATATATATATCAAGGCTCAGTCTTTGAATTTCTGACGCACGCAGCGCGGCATAGGAAACAAATAGAGCAGCATATTGAAGGCGGCTAAGCCCACAGCAAAAGCACAAGAGGCAGCCACATCAATAGTTTCCTATGCGATATAAGAATAAATAATAAACAAATTATACATTTATTTATTTTTAACATTTTACTCACATCTGGATCCGGCAGCCCAAGACGCTCATGCATAAAATCTGCCGGCTTGGGGCAAATAATCGAAGCGGTGGGCGTGCAATTCAACTTACGCGACTGAAATGCGATGCTATTTAGCAATGAGGAGGCATAACGTGTATGTGTGCCCTTTGTATTATCCTGCAACCAAGGTTGTAAACCTTTGAATGAACTATAAAATGAAATGTCAATTAATTTCATTTTGATCACGTTGTAAAACTTTTGTTGTTGTTGTAACTTACCGTACTGTGCCACTGGCCAAAGCAATGCTGATAACCAAAATATAAGTAACTGCAATGGCGGCATTGAAGGGCACCTTAACCACCAATAAAAATGCAATAGTTAGCTGCTCGGCAAGCACATAGCTTGACCAGAGGGCAACCAATAAATAGGCAAAAATGATGCCATTATTATACTTGTTGTCCAAAAGTAAGCTGCAATAGGATCATAGTAGAATTATAGACTCAGCTTGGCTAGGTTAACTTACGGATAGACAACACAACTGGCGAGCACAGCCGAGACAGCTGAGAAGGGTATAGAGACGGCATTGTAGGCCACAAGCAATGTGGTGCCAGAGTAAAGACCTTCAGGCGTATCCTGTGAGAACTTTTTACGCCATATGGGAACTGCAAGATTCCAGATATTTAATAATGACATATAGATAAGATAAAGCTAAACTGAATTTACATAATGATATAGTGGTTAAAATGCCGCAGCCATAGGATAAGCCAAGTATATTTAGGATCATGCCGTTGCGTGTAAAAAATCCGCTAGCATCATCCTGTAACATAACGAAAGCAATTAAAGCTCAATTTCTGATAAAAGAATTTTGGAAATACTTACACCCACATTAGCATAGAAAGCCCATAAAATACTTAATGCTATTGGCAGCAGCAGTAAACGTAGTAAAAGTGTTTTCATACCAACAACACCACAGGAAAATGTTGAAGCCAAAAGTTTTCTACAAAAAAAAAAAGAACCAAGTGAAAACATATTAAAGTTAGTTTAAATTAAATTTAAAAATCATTTTACTTACAAATATAACATAACCCAAACTTTAAGCTCTCCTGGCTTACCATAGGCCAGTGGAACTTTACCCGATCCCATGTTATTCAGTGGTGCATCTGAAATTGGAGTTTCTCTTGAAAAGCGCTCAACAAGTGCCTCGATCTGTTGACTTGATTCCAAGAAACGATCACGACTGCGACGATCCACCGTAGACAGGCATAGATAATACATCAAAGGATTTTCTAGTTGTGGACATGGAAAACCAATAGCATGGAAATATTCCAACATGGCGCGTGTGCCGCCAGAGTAAACAACGCCGCCCAAACAAAGAAATAACGCACGATCCAGAAAAGGAAAGACATCCGAACGTGGCTTCTCCAGCGACAACAAAATGCCACAGCCCGTTTTTTTGGCCGTATTGGAGAGTATCGAAATGAGCAAATAGGCACTCAATGGATCCAAACCCTGCGTCGGCTCATCCAATAGTAACATGACTAAAAGAAGACAGGACTCTAATAAGAAATGTTAGTGGTATGCAGGGAATAACTTACCCGGATCTCTGACCAATTGTATGCCAATAGCTAAGCGTCTGGCTTCGCTTATATTCAAATATTCGACACGTTTGTGCGCCACCTGTGACAACGCCAAATCAGCCAGGACCTGTCGCACCTTCGAACTTTTCAAATATCCGCTGAGCTAGAATTATAAAACACATGAATATCAAATGATGCAGAAAACTAATGCTAAGTTCCACTTACTATGGTTGGCGTGTAGTGTAGAGTTTGAGCTACTGTTAGACCTGGTACAAAGGTGCATGATTGTGTCACATAGCCGCAACGTTGCTGAAACAAAGCTTTGCTCAACGGAGAACCATTTAGTAGAACCTGACCACGTGTTGCACCATCAGCACGTCGAGCAATGACATCCAGCAAAGCACGTTTGCCACTGCCTAAAAAAGAAAGAGTTTATATAATGGTTAACTAAAATAATTTAATGGTAAAGCTTAACTTACCCTTTGAGCCAAGTATGGCCATTACTTCGCCACTGTGTACCGTTAAGTTGACACCTTTAAGAACCAAAGCTGAATTGCCGGCACCATTGAAGCAACCACCACCGTCCACCTGTAAAGATGAAAAGCAAAACAAAAAACGAATTATAATCAAATTGGAAGTTGAATTGGAATTGGAATAATGATTGCAACCACCAAACATTGCTCTATTTGATTGGAATTTCCAGTCTCACTTGCCTCTGTGGTATGGAATATGTTGTGTGCTTCCAAAACGTAATCGCTGCCGATCATTTTCATAGCCAAACTATCCGCCAGCAATAATATAAACTATGCGAACAGTTTTGTTTGTTGTTCTTCTGGTCTATGCCTCACACACTGTTCGCCGTTCAAGAGCGGCTTGGCAGGTTTTGATACGGAATCTGGAAGTAAACAATGCACAAGAATGTAATGAGAGAGTTGCCAGAGGCAAGAGAGAGAGAGAGAAACAGTAATAGAGAGAAGAGAGCATGAATTAAGAAGAGTAATGTGAAAGAGTGAGAGGGAGAGATACAACAGTATAGAAACACAGTTTAATATTTTAAAATATTTTATTTTAAAGCGCTTTAAATAATAAATTAATTTTAAATTTAAAAAAAAATCATTTTAAATAAACTATTTTAATTCATTTAAGCTGAACTTAGCTTACCAAAAACAAAAAGTATATAGACTGCGGTCCGTAAACACGTCTTGCTCAAATGAGCGCAAACTTTCAACTGAAACTGCCGTCTGACTGATCAACACAACTTCTCCAACTGGAAAAGTAAAGTCGCGTGAGCGCGCATTGGAATTTTTTGTATGGAAATTGCTCTTTTTGCGTTTCCAGCTTTGCGCGCATTCCAATGCACAACGAGCGCAACGGGCTAAGATGGCGACCGAGGCCAAGTTCAGCTCAGTATGATTTGAGCAGAGCATTGAGAGAGTTGACTTCATTTGTGTGTGCGGAGCTCTGACGCTTGAGTTGTTTTTTTTTTTTTAAAAAAAACTTTGTCTTGCGCTACGCATAAAAGTGAATAAAAAAAATAAAAAAAAATAAGGAAACACTTCGCGCTTGAAAATCTAATTGAAATTGTTGTCGGCGTAACAAACAAAATAAATACGTTAGAAATATTAATAATAATAATAAAAAAAAAGAAAAACGAAAATTTATTTTTTATTAATGGCAATGTGCAAGTGCATGCAAATGTGCTTTATGTTTTATGAGCCTTATCGTGTGTGTGTGTGACAAATGAAATTTGCCACTAGCGGCATTTCTTGTTATTGCTCAGGCTTTGGCACTGTCTATGCCTCTGTCTCTGTCTATGTCTGTGTATCTTCTTCTGTCATAGAGAACAAAATTGTCTAATAAGAAACGCAAAAACGAGATCACAAGCACCAAAAAAAAAAAAAAGAGTGACGCAGCTAGAGGCGCACGCATGAGTGTGAGTGAGTGCGTATGTGTATGTATAAGTGCGTGAATGTTTGTATATTTATGGAATATGCACTGTGATTTATCACAAACAACAACAACAACAACAACAGCAACAAGAAATCGCAACAATAAAAACAAATTGCATAACATTTAAGAATTAAGGTAAGTGTTAAAATTAAAATTAGCGTTAGAAGATAACGTTAAAGTAACAGATACATTTACATTTTGAAGTACATACATTTTGTTAAACATTGCTGGGAGCGAAATGACACGCATTAACAATGACTTGGCTTAGTCAGTTCATTCAGTCAGCTAATTAAAGTTTGTACAACTGGTATTAACTGTTAATTTCATTAAATACGAGTACAAGCAACGGCGCAGTCAACCGACCAACACTTGCCACCTCAAAGATACAAATACATATAACAACAAAGTTATACTTCTATGGCTAGCCAAACGTTTGCGTGTACTTCTGTTTATGTGTATGTATGCATTGTCGAGGCGTTGACGGGCGCTCTGCTCCTGCTCCACGTTATTGTTGATTTCTTGGCCGCCTTGCTCTCGGTCGTCGCCATCGCAGGTCAAAGATCCCACAAGCAAGTTTTGTCTAGCTAACGAACGTTGTTGGCCATTCTTAGCCCCAGTTCGCTCTATCATCAACGTTCAACATTCAACGTTCATCGTTCGTTATTCGCCGCTTGCCGTTTGCCGTTCTTCGGTTCTTTTACTTGTTTCCACCATTTCCACTGTTTCCACTTTTTTTTTTTATTCCATTATGCTCAAAAAGTTCTGCGCGCTTAGGGCGCTCTGTATAGTTATAGCCAAAGCTATACTCTGTCTACCTGTCTGTCTGTTAGTCTGTCTGGCTGGTTGCCTGGCAGTCTGTATATGTCTATGTGTGTATCTTACAGATACAAGTTTTGTATTTCTGTTTCTGTTTGTTTGTTTCGCTCGCTGACTCGCAGAGTTCTTAGTGATTCTTCTTGGCTTTTACTTCTTTCGGTTTGGTTCTTAGCTGCGTAGCCAGTGTGCACAGTGTTCATTGTTTGTTTGCTTTACCAAAGCAACATCTTGGCATTTCCTTTTTGCGCTTCTTGTTGTTGCTGTTGCATATTTTGTGGTATCTGTTTATTGACGCTTTGTATATGCAAATATATATATTGACCAAGCAGTGTGTGGCACTTTTATGGCAAAACATACAGAGCTGCATCTTGATAACTTCTAAGTGCCATAAAGATGCCATCATTATTTGCTTTACACAATAATCTTATGAGTGTACTCACACACATATATACACACACTCATATTCATACTCTTACTGAGATTCGTTCGTGTACTCATTTCCGAACTCATTTTGCCAAGCGGCTCAGGCAACTTTCACATTCATTTTGCAATTTTGATGCGATCAACAATCACTTTCAAAAAAAAAAAAAAATATAATAATAATAATAAGAAAAGATCAAAAATTGAAGACACCGCGAAAAATTGTATACTTAAATTATTTGTACTTTTCTTTATTTAGTTCAATTAGATAAGCTTGATGGTTCTCTTTTATATATATATACAATATAAGCATCAGCAGCAGCAGCATCTTTAACACAATTCTCAGGCTCAATTGGGTCTCCATAAATCACTTTTTGGGTCTCACTATATCTACCATATATCTAATGTCTATGCAAATGCTTTGTTTTCAAAAGTTTAGGAAACGATTCTTTTTTAAATTTTTGAAACTCGCACCTAATTACACTGCCACAATGTACCGTTATGTTATAATGCTGTTCATTGAAAAACCTTTGCCTATCGGAGACCCAACAGATTTCTTATTCTTATTCTTGTTCTTGAACTTGGTCTTGGTCTTGGTGACTATTTACTTTGTTTTCTACTTCGTTTTTTCTCTTTGTCGTTTAGTGTTTTTCTTCTTTTTTTTTTGTTTTTTGTTTTCTGCTGTGTTGTAAATTAGTTAACAGTATTATTTTAGCTCTTAACGGTGTTTAAAAGGCGCTAATGATTTGTTGTTGCTAACAAAAAATTTTGTTGTTATTGTTGTATTTGAAAAATCGGACCACAAGTGGCGACAACATCTAAAATTCTTTGACCATATTCCGTAATTCTGTAATTCAATTCGTACAAAATTCAATTCCATAAAATAAAAGACTTAAGACACAAACTTGAAGTCAAAAGACAAAAATCAACTGATGGCGGAAACTTAAATCGTATTGATTGTCAACTATTGCGTTTGTATTGGTTTTTGTTTTTTATTTTTCAACTGTTGTTGGCAACTTTTGTTAACCAGAAATGTGAAAAAAATCTAGTTTTATTTGTAGTATATCTTAAAATGTTAGCCAATAAACATTTTTGAAGTCTTTCTTCTCGTTTCTCTTTCTTTTTCGTTTTATGCAAAGCAATAAAAAAAAATTTGACTTATTTATTAATAGCTTAAGAATTTTTGCTAAGATTAAAAAAAATTTGAGTTATAAAATTCTTAAATTTCAATTTCTGTAAAACAGTTGGCAACTCTACTCTCGCTTTGTCTAGGCAACATTCGCTTAATCGCCTTGCAAAAGGTGTGGCTGCAGCGCAGAACAAGTTCTTGTTGTTATTTTTATATATTTATTACTTCTTTTTTTTTTTTTTTTGGTGCTTTGTTTTCAGCTTAAACTGAAAGCCACAATAACAGCAGCGGCCGCAGCAGCAGTAACAATTTGTGTTGTATTTCACTTTAGACCAATGCATTGAGTTTGCATTAAATCTTATTTTAGTTGGCATTAGCTGCTCGCCAAGAGTCATGATTCATTGCATTTAATGGGCCACAATTTGGCTGAGACGATGAAGTCAGCGGTAATCGACATCGACATCGACATAAAAAAAAAATCTGTTGATGTTGTTGACGACGAATGAAACGCACTGCACACTGTTATCCCCCCTCCCTTCCTCCTTCCTCGTAATATAATCATGTGACTAACCTTAGCAAGAGAATCTTCATATATAGAAAATTAACGAACCGCCGCAAATGAAAAAGAAATTTTTCAAAGTTGGCGACTTGAGATGTCGGTGAAATTGAAGTATGCATTGATAAGTAGAGGGCCAAGGTAATTTGGCTTTTATTATAATTAAATTAACACATAAAAGCAGCAAAGAACAGCTGCATAATTAGATGAAGAAAGTACGAGTGGCATTACAAGCTGCACATACTACACATACACATGCATATATACTACAGACATGTACATATATCTGACATCTGATGCTACACAGTTCGTGAGTTTTATGCTCGTTAAAATAGAACTAGAATTTCATTTCACTTCAACATGAAATTGAACTTCTTCTACTTCTACTTATTCATCTTCTTCCTCTACTGCGTGTCTGCTTGTCTGTCGTGTCTGACATTTCTATCGGTTTTTCTCTCAGTGCTTGACATAGAATCTAAAGTGTAACTGACTCTTGCCGTATATAAGATACATACATATATCTAGCTATCTATCTATATGTTTGTCTCGAGCAACATATGAAAGTAACTACATATAGTCAAACATTCGACTATACACACACACACACACACACCCAACGTGCTGGGAATAAATTGAGCCATGGATTTATGTCATTCAGTTTGCAAGACATCGTGAGTTTGGCTTGATCTACAATAGTTCGGCATAACATGCACAGTGGTTCACATTGTTAGTTGATATGTACAATCTTTAAAAAAAAAAAAAAAAAAAAAATTTGTAATTCACTAAAAATAAAAAAACTCAATAAAAATTTACAAAAAAAAAAAAAAAGAACATTAAAAAATATATAAATAATAAAATTAATAAATTAAAAAAAAAATACATATTAAAAGAGGAATAATAAAATTTATTTAATAACTTTTGATTATATTTTATATTATTATATTTTTATAATTTATTTTATTAGCATAAAAGCTCATATAATAATTCCTCTTAAAATTTGTAAAGCATTTTAAATTTGAATTTTCATCAACAAAAAAATAAATAAAAAAAAAAAATTGCAATATTTATTTTCTCTTAATTTCACTTTATTTACTTTAGTTTAGTTGCCCAAACACGTAAGCTAAACTTTTGTTTATTGTTGTCACATTTGCATAACAAACTAAATTCTTCATTTTTTTTTTGCGCACCACTGTACAGTGGCACAGTGGCGCCATGGGCTCGTCTGGTTGCCTGGGTGCGTTTTATTGTCTGGCATATGTCCGACTAAGCTCAACTCTCGCATTTTTATGCATGTGACGACAGTGCAAAAAATAATACAAAAATACTGAAAAAAAAAAACAAAAAAATAAATGTGTGTATTTTATTTTGTCTTGGAATTTATGTCAATTAGTGTGGGGCACGTGTGTTAGGCAGTAACTACATATATATGTATGTATGTGGGAGAGGAGGCGTGTGTCAATGTTTTCTCGTTGATTGTTTCAATCGACAAAACAGACAGCAAATGGCATGCAAATTTGTTGGCCCACTGTAAGAGTTGTTATAGTCATTGTTGTTGTTGTCGACTTTCACAAGCGGCAGTTGCAACATAGGAAAGTGTTTTGTTCGCCGACCCAGCGTTAATTGCCTGTAAAGATGCCCAAAACTAAAGCATGAAAAAAACAAAAACAAAAAAAATACTAAGCTTGACTCAGGCAATTAATAAAACTGACCTTGTTGAATTTTCCCCCCCAAAAAAAAAAAAAAAACAAAAACGAAAAATGAAAAAAAAAAGAACGAAAAAACTAAAGCTGCAAACTATAAATTGAGTTGAGTTGAAAATTGAATACATACTGCGAGTGGCAGCACCCGCAGCTAGCAGCTAACAGCCAGTAGCGGCAACTATGCAGCCATGACGAGTATTTGTTGACGGCATGACATTAACTTGGCTCTTTTTTGGGGTCACTGTTGCCAACGAATTGGCGATGTCAGCAGAAGCTAAAACTAAAGCTAAAGCTGAAGCAGAAGCAACAAAAGTTTGCGCATTCTTTGAGCTGTTTTTTGCATATCTGTCGTCAGTCTGTCTTTCGTTATGGTTTTATAGTTTTCATGGCATCAGACATAGATTGCCTAATTTAATAACAATAACAGTTGCAGTTAGACTTATTCAAATAACGGTTTTGGCCTAGTTATAGATAATTCAATTTTTAAAGCATTTAAAATTGATACAAAAAAAAGACAAGCAAGGGAAAAACATTTCTCAGCCAAAACTCTTGCATGGAAAGTTAAGCATCATACGATTTGTCACTGCCAAAACGTTTAATTCACAATTTTTATTGTTCACAAATTTTCACAGCATTCATAATGCTGCCGGACAGCTTGAGATATCAACGGCTATTCATTTAATACACTCATAATCAATTTACGAGTACGCACTCAAAACTTTCACAATTTTTTTTCTTCTTTTCTTTCGGTTTCTGTTTATGTTTTTTTATTTTTTGTCTTTGTTTTTGTTTCTGTGTTTTTTTCTCATTTTTGTCAATCTGTTGGACAGTTGGTAGTCGTAAATTGATGAGCGTTGCCTGTTACTCTCGTGACTGTCTTTCAAACTGACAAATAACTCTCATTTTATTTAAGTCTTATCTGTGCGCACAGTGTGTATAAAGTTGCAATGTATCTATGAGATACAATTTGCATACTCGCATCGTCAGCTATATAAAATGACAACAAAAAAATTGTGCTAAAATCCAACTCAAAAATTTCGAGTGCTCAATTAACACAAAGACACACATACACACACACACACTCACATACACTGCAAAAATTGTGCTTTTGCTTTAAATTTATGAACAGTTTTTTTATATATGCTTATATTTAAACAAGTTCAACAAACCGCTGTTTGGTTCGCTTAGTGGTTTCTTGTCTGGAATGTTGTTCACCAAAAATATAAAAAATAAAACAGGTAATCATATTTTCTTTAGCTCTTTTCATCGTCATTTTTGCTTCTTCAACTTCTTCGACATCTTCGTTTTTTTTTTTCTTGTTTATTATTATCAATTTGCATGGACAATATGCTTAGTATTAGTCATACGCCCAAATCCCCAGCAGCAACAGCCACGCCTACAAATTATGCTGCTGTTGTTGTTGCTGATGTTGCTGATGTTGCTGATGCTGATGCTGCTATTGCTGTGGCTGTTGCATTTTATTATTATTAATTGCAAATTGCAAGTGCGACCCACTTTGTCGCCTGACGTTGTCGTCTTAACATTTATCATACGCCCCGTGTAACAGACAAGAAAATCAAATTTCACTTTCTCAACATTGGCAACGGTAGGACAAGGAGACTGTCAGTCAGTTAGAGAGGCAGCCATGGTCAGACAGTCAACGACAATCGCAGAGCGTCTTTTGTTTTGACCGTCTGACAGTTACCTGTTACCTGTTACCTGTTGCTATGTTGCCTGTTTGCCTGGTTTACATACCAGCAACAGCAGCAGCAGCAACAGCAAGTTTCGTGTTGTTAAGTGAAATGAAAACGTGCCCAAAAAATTTATAGCCGCAAGGGGCGCAATCATGGTACATAAGGGAAACGTTACGATTAACCTAATTTGATTGGCATTTTTTTGCGTGGGAATGCCAATAATAACGTTGCCCTAGACCACAAATGGGGGAAGTCAAAGCCACAGGTTAGGTCAGGCAACTTTTAGCAGCTTAAGCAGCCAACATTGTAATTCAATCAGCTGGCAACACACACACATTTCAATAGCTTTAACAACTCGAACAATTCAAGTGAACAATAAACGACGATGATGACGACGACAGCCCACAGAGTCTTGAGAATAAGATAAAATGTATATGGTGAAACCACTTGGTCACATGGAACCACTTGGGCGCGCTCCATTAAATCATATAACAGGCAGCAAAGAATAATGTAAGATGGTAGGCGGCACAGGCCAAGGAGGAGGATCGGGTCGGTAGACAGTGCATTCATTTGACCGAAAAATTGCCATTACATGACTTTGTTGCTGCCTATGTTGCTGTCGCTAATTCCGACTCTGACTCTGACTCTGCCACTAACTGCATTTTTGCATCAATGCATATGTGGACTGGACAAAGTTGTATATAGAAGTATATGTATATGTGTATTAGTGTATATTTCTTTAGCTACGCAACGGTTCTTCGCTTGTATCCAGTGACCAGCAAGCAACCGGCAACTCAAATGCAGCACAAACAACGGGAATGACAACAACAACAATAACAACAACAGCAATTGTTAGCCAAGTCTAACTGGTCAACTGTCCACAAGCTTTTTCTCTTTCTCTATCTTCCAGTCCAGTTACCGGGTCTTGTTAGCAACAAGCAATGTCTACTGGGCGCTAACTCAATGCCTATTGGCATAATAATCATGTTCATGAGTCGATGAGTCAATGATTTAAAACATTGTCAATAACCGTTGATCAATTAATTGTTGCAGCGGCACATTCGAGACACATCCGTTGCTAAACTCATCATGCAGCAAACTGCAGATTACAAACTGTATAAATGGAAGTTGCATATGCAACTTGTAGTTGAACACATTGCCACATAATACAGCTAATCAACAACTTGCATATGATATAAGTCTGGCAACAAGAGCTGCAACTCTAACTGTGCCCCACATTCAATTCAAAAGACTGTCAAAAGCTGTTGCTGTCTATTTCCTCTACGTCCCCACAGTGCAGCGGAACTTTCAGCTATAATTCTGGTTTTACATTTTTTTTCTTTATTTGTGTTTTTTTTTTTTTTTGGGTTTCAATCTCAGTTTTTATTAGTGCAGCTGCAGCAGCTGCTCTGTTGCTATGTATATGTTTGTGTGTGGCACATGCAACAAATATTTGCTGGCATTTCGGGGCATTTTTCTGGGGCAAAATTCGAGCACACAATCAGATAAGTCAGATCTTTGACACGAGTGTGGGGGGTATAATATAATATAGATACAAAAATATGTGCATAACATTTGTTTTTTTTACCAGTTTGCTTTATGTAATTCAATAGCCAAGAAATATTTACAGTTAGGAAATTAATAACTCAATGATACAATAATAATTTTATAAGAAATTTTAATCTAATTTCATAAAGATTTCTGCGGTTTGGGGTTTTTTTTATCAAGCTGAACTTGTTTTGAGAAATTTGATTGAAAATCTTGGCATAAATATGATATAATATCCAAAAATGATTTTGATATGGGAAAAGTTAATAGCATATGACACATATACGATAAATATATTGGTCTACTGAGGATCACAGGGGCTCTGAGGAAATGTTTGTATGATTATGTCATCTTAGACGGTTGAGTTTTTTTTTTTTGATTACTTTTCATTACATACGGGAGAGATATCATATAATTTTAATTTATCTTTGTCTTTAATTTGAATTTTGGGGAAAAAAAAACTTGAGATTAATCGTCTTAAGAAATCATCACTTAATGTATACGGATACCTTCATGATTAATTTCATATGATTAATACATTTTTTTTTTGTTTTTGTATTTCTTTAAATTCTAGCGTCTCTCTGCTGACTAAAATTCAATAATTCCAGCTAAAAACTTTTGCACTAATCTCATTGTCATTTCCGTTCTATACACGTTAAATGTAAACAAAAATTTAATAAAAAAAATATTCCAAGTATTCATGTCAATGTCATAGCTATTTTTTTTTTTAAATATTTGGTGTTTTTTTTTAAGAGGTATAGAACTTGCAATAAAACAACGATGGATTATTCGATTGACATGATTTTTTTTTCTTATTCGAAAGATAATCTTGTGGCATTACATTTTAAATATGATTTCTGACATATGACCGCCACGGCTGGCTCGTGCCACAATCAATTTATTGAAAGACACGTTTGGTGATCGAATAATTTCACGATTTGGACCTTAGAATTGGCTTCCAAGATCTTGTGATTTAACACCGCTAGGCTACTTTCTGTGGGGCTTTGAAAAGTCATTGGTCTATACGTATAAGCCACCGATATATAGCCACAAATGTTGGAAAAAGTCATCAAAATTGGACGTCCAGATAGGACTACATCCGAGCCAGCCGTGCTAGAAATCATATTTCAAATGTAATGTTTTATTGATATTTAAAGTTTTATACCTCTTAAAAAAACAGCCTTTATAACTAGAGTAGAAGATTCAGCAATGATTGGTTTCCATCCAAATTCTTAGCAGTAGAAACGTATAAATGCATTTGCTTGTTCTATTTGCTCTAGTTGCACAAGGCATCTTCCACTTTTTATACACGTTTTTTTATGTCACTTACGCACAGAGCAACAAGTCATGTGACTATATACAAAATTGACTGTATAGCTGTCTTTATATATATATATATATATATATAATCGAAAACGACAACGACAACGTGAAAGAGAAGTAAAAACGTTCACATTATGATCACATAAATCAATGCCGATGCTGCTGTTTGTTGTTTGTTGTTTGCTGTTGTAGCCGGCGTATCATTTGCCCTCAATACTTGTTAATAGTAGCATTGATTCATTTATTCATTCATTCACTTGTACAAACATACGTTTGCTCATTCATTCATTCATTCATTCATTTAATGCAGTCAAGCAACAAAAGCGGCTTAAAATATGCTGCGCCAAGTTGTTTCCCTTTTTGTCTTGCATACAGGCGCACATAAAATACATATATATAGATATAGGTATATATATATATATATAGATAGATATATAGTTGGATAGTTTCAGGTGTAGAGCAGCCTCTCGACTTGTATTTACATTATTATTGAGCGCAGGTATTAAAAAAAAAAAAAAACCTTTTCCAACTTCCACTTTCACTCCTACTAAATGCCTTTGCTAGGCCAGCGGCGAAAAAAAAACGAAGAAGCAATAAAAACAGCAAAAACAACAACAACAACGACAAGCAAATCAAAAGTGTGAAGCAAACAAAAAAAAAAAAACAATAACAATAACAAAATCAACTAAACTCTGGCACTGAACTCTTAACGATTTAGTGGCGTGGGGCAATGCAAGGGAAATGATGCGAAATATGAGTTAAACTGAATGAATATAAGAGTTTGAGTATTAGTGTGAATATGACTACTGAATAACTGAAAAAAAAAAATAAAATAAAATGCTTTTAATTAAAATGAAATTCAACACGCAATTAAAAGATTTTATTAACAAACTTGAAACAATTTAATAATAATACAAAACTCTGTCTCAAAAATAAAACAAAATAAAAAAAAAAAATTAAAGTATGCGGTAATCAAAAGTTTAATGCATTTTCGCATTTAAAGAGTTATATTTACAGTTACGATATATATAGACAGGCTTGAAAAGCAGCTTCACTTTCAGTTTGTTTTTTTTTTAAGATAGGCGTCGCAATGCTGCTTGCCACTAATTATGTGGCAAGTTGCAAATAAGAAAAAAATAAAAAAACAAGTAACTTAAATATCTTCAACTTGAGCTTCACACTAAGTTGGAGGCTGAGGCCTTAAAGCTGTGACTGACGTTCACTTTCCCCAAAAATAAAATGAAGAGAGAAAGAAATGAAAGAAAAGCGTGCTTAAACTGTTTATACGTAGAACACTTGGCTACGTAATTCACTCCTACCACTTTCCACTTGCGCATTGCAACCTGCCACATAAGTATTTGCTACTTGTATTTGCGCAGTCTGATTTATAGATGTAGACTGAGACTAAGACGTAGACGAAGACTTAAAGATAGACTTGGCCAGACTTTTAGTATACTCATAGTGTGCACTCGACTTTTTAAAAACGGAAATGCATACGCCTCGCTGCACCAGACATAGACACATGCAACAAACAAAAAAAAAAAAAACACAAACAAACACAAACATACACACACACACACATACATACAAATGGATAGCTAACCAAAGTGGCAACAGGTGCACTTGATGCAGTTCGTTTGATTCGATTACATAAGTATCTAAAACAAGCCACAAACAAAAAAAACGCATTTGGGGCACCTTTTGCAGCTGATTTGAATGCGTTTTGCTTGTTTTTTGATTTTTCTTTAGCATTTTACATTTTTTTCTTTGTTTGCTTTTTTGCATTAGCAATTAAAAAAAAAAAACGCAGCTGTCGTGTCTACAAATCTACAAATCATTTTATTTTTTTTGTTTTGTTTTGTTTTTTTTTATAGTTGTAGCTTTTGTTCTTCTCGTCAACTTTATGAAAATGAACGTGAAAAACTATAAAAAAAAGAAATCAACAATAACAATAAAAACAACAACAACAACAACAACGTAATATACATATTGGTTTCATTGTCTTTCATTTTAATGGTTTTAATACTCTGTAAAAGAGTTTTTTGTTTTTTGTTTTTTTTTTTTGATTGGTTTATTTTGTAATTACGATGACAAAATAAATGTTACAAAATCTTATTACAATTTGAACAATTTCAGTGTTTTTTTTTTTATTTCAATGTAATCTTTATTTTAGACATTAATAATATAAAGAAAACATTATATTAATATTAAATAATTATCAATTATCAAAAATATCAATTAAAAATATATCAAAAATATATTTTAAGAATTAATTTATTGCAGTAAATTTAAAAAAAAAAAATTAAATTCATATAAAATTAAAAAAAATTATCAAAAATTTAATGTGCAATTTAAAAAAAAAAAATAATTATAATTTTTTTCCATTTTTTTCACTGTGTATTAAATTAAAGTATACTGAAAGAGCGCAGGGTATTTTATAGTCAAGAATTTTACAGCTTGTAACTTGACAATGGTTTCGAGTTGGACTGTGTTTAAGTGTGTGTGTGTGTGTGTGTGCGTCTGTGTGTGTGTGTCTGTCTTTTTGTATATGCCTTTCATTAAGCTAATTCCCGCAAATTATAAGTAATAATAGCCAAGTTGGCATTCTTGACCCAGTTTAACTTAAAATTAGCTTACGCTTTTGGCACTACAATACTAATATATTATATATATTCTCTCTCTCTCTCTCCCTCTCGCTCTCTTCCTTTCTTTCTTTTATTTACAGAGCATGGAGTTGAGCAACTTTTCCAATAAGAAAATGTCACGCGAGGAGCGTCGATATTCAGTGCCGCATGGTCCAAATACACCGTTACCGCCAGCGGCCTCTGAAGATTTACATGCTTGGTCCATCTATAGGTGAGTGAAATAAAACAATAATCACGTGGGCGTGCCCTTGATGCATCCGGTGATGATGTTGCTGCTGCTGCTGCTGCTGCTGTTGTTGATATTGCTGCACCTGTCAGTTGACAATTTTGACGCTTGATTTAACCACAGCAAAACGGAAGTTGAAACTGCCATAACTTTAATTTGAACACGCCCCAAATAACTCTTTGGCTAATGTCATGATGACTAGTTAACCGCAACAGGTTAATGCATTGCCCTCAACTCTCTCTCTCTCTCTCTCTCTTTGTTATTGTGATTTTCTCTAGCTTATTGTCATGATTTTCTATTATCATCTCCCGCAGGCAAAATCTAAACTCTGACTTCACCGATTCGGCGCTTGGCTCATCAGATAAATCACCGCTGCCATATGGAAATTTCCAGCTACGCGACACCACAGTGCAATCAATATTAAATCATCCGCGCTACGGACCCAAGTAAGTTTTTGACATATGCATATATATATATACTAGATACATCTGTGCATATACATGTATATATATATATATATATGTATATAATTATATATATACAATCTCTATAAGTTCTCTAATGTATTACTATGCTATTAACACAGTTATCTCTCGCATATATGCAATTAACAACATTCCTTTTGCGATGAACATTGAAATATTTGATGGTTGAATCAATATTTAAAAGGAAATGAAAATCAAATTAAAATTTTGATAAAAAAAAATTAATTTTAAAAATGATTCAATAAATCGCAAAATGACAGTTTGCTATTTTTTATTTATATATTTTATATACTATAAAAATATAAATATATATTATATAGAATATTATATAGTTAGGAGCATAGAATGTCGAATAAATAAATAAATTGAAATACAAATAGAAAGAAACAAGTAAGAAAGCTATAGTCGAGTACGCTCGACTATATAATACTCGGTGACCAAATATATATATATATATATATAATATATATATGTATATATATAATATATGTATAACTTTTATCGATTTGTGGAGGCGGTGGGGGGCGTGGCAAAATAAATCCAAAATAAACTTGATCTCCCTGCATCTAATACAAGCAATTTACAAAAAAAAAATGAAGTCTCTAGCTCTTATAGTATCCGAGATCTGTGTGTTCATACGGACGTACAGACGGACAGACGTTCAGAAGGACATGGTCCAATCGAGTCGGCTGTTGATCCTGAGTCAGAATATATATACTTTATGGGGTCGGCCACGCCTCCTTATGGGTGTTACATACATTTTGCTGCTGTCACAAACTCAATATACTCTTGGTACCCAATGGGCACCGAGTATAAAAATATTAATAATGCAAAAAATTATAAAATTTTATTTAAATTGAAAATATTTAAATTTACAATTAATTAATATAATTTAATGTTATTATTATTGATTATTAAAATCATCACTTTTTATATTTGAATTTCTCAACTTCTATAACTTTTTATATATTTAGCTGATACATAAGCTTGATCAAATTTATTTGATCATAAGAAAACAATTATTAATATTGTAAATGCATATTGGCTGCAATTTTTAATTGCTGTCCCAAAGATATTCTCAATATATCTTCATATATTCTAAATTCTTCTTCTATATTCTATATATCTTCTTATACTTGTCTACTTCTAACCAAGTTTCACATATCACATTTGACTGACAACTACATATCTTTCATATACACAGATCGCCACTTGGTTCCAATATGTACACATATTTAAAGTTCGGACTGCCGCGTGTCTTTCCACCCAATGCAGGCTCACAGCGTTCCCATCGCCCTGGTCCTGGACCAGGCGGTTCCAGTGCCCTTGGCGGCGTACGTGGGCGTGTTAATCGCGGCTTTCGCGATAGTTCAGGAGCTCCGGCTGGTGCTGGTTCCAGTGGTTACGATAGCAGCGACAATGAGACAACACGCAGTCGTGTGCCACCAAATTTACGCAAATATCGCAGTGAATCAGATTTCCGTGCTATTAGCGGCATGGGTATGGCCATGGCGCATTCACGCCCAGAATCTCGAGCACAAATGGGCGGTGTACCATCAGCAGCATTGCGTCAGGCCAATAGTCGAGCCAGCATTGCTGTGGGTCAACATCATCATCATCTGCAGCAACAACAGCAGCAGCACCACCATCAACAGCAACAATACATGGGAAATGGCAAACATTATGGACATCGTTCGCATAGTGAGGCAGATCTATTGGGTGCTGGTATGGGCAACGATATGGGATTAGGTGGTGGCTATGGTGCTACAGGTGGTGGTGGTGGTGGTGACTATGGTGAATCACGCATCTATGGCAGCTCAAGACATATACAACAAACCTACGGACGCAAACAGTCAAGCATGGGTTTGATTTATCCCAATATACAAGTGCATTGCCTGGATGTTAGTCCCAGTCTACACGGAGTCTCACTGCAGGCAAAGGCTGGAGATCTATTTGCCATTATGGCAACATCACAGCGTGAAGGTAGCGCGCTAGCTGAATGTTTGGCAGGTTTACGTGAACGACTTGGTGGCGAGATCTTAATCAATGGCCAACAAGTGAATCGTCGTGGTCTACGTGAACTCTGCAGTTATGTTCCAGCATTGGAAGTTTCCTCGCTAGATCCACGCATGAGCGTACAATGCACATTAAATTTTCATGCAGCACTGCGTGGTCCAATGGATCGCAGTGATTTAAAGGAACGTATGGATGTGCTTATCGAGGATCTTGGTTTGAATACGGTGCGTGCATCGAATGTCTCTACATTGACACATTCGGAGAAGCAACGTCTAAGTGTTGCATGCCAATTGTTGGCACAGTCATCGCTGCTAATACTCGATCAAGTGACTAGCAATATGGATATTTTTGATACATTCTTTCTGGTCGAATATCTGCGTCAATGGTGCAGTGGTGGACGCATTGTAATTATGACACTGCAGCCACCAACATTTGAGATACTGTCCATGTGCTCGGGCGTACTACTCTTGTCTGGTGGACGTACAGTTTTTTCTGGCAGTCGAGCAGATCTGCCACGTCATATGGGTGAATTAGGATATCCGTGTCCGCCGTTCAAGAATCCAGCGGATTATTATCGTAAGTATATCCTTAGGATGTACATATATTGCTGTCAATATTAAAAATCTATTTACTTTCATTTCAGTGGATTTGGTCACATTGGATGATCTATCGGCAGCTGCCATGCTAGAATCATCGGCACGCATTGAATCGCTGGCCAATGCTTGGGATCAAATCAATTCAGAGCCACCTTTAGCTGCGCCGCCTGCCTCGTTGCCCAACTTTACACTTAAAGCCGGTTTCTTTGGCCAGATAAAGGCGTTAATAAAACGTTTCACTGGCTATAAACAGCCAGGATCATTGCTTACCTGGATTAGCAAACTGATTGCTGCTGCGGTCCTATCACTATGCATTGGATGCATCTTTTGGGATGTACCAGCATCGGATCCACAATTATCCTATAACGATCGCTTTGGCTATCATCATTGTGTCATGGTCTTGGCCTATTGGCCGCTGATCATGTTAACCATACGCGATACACAAGAGGATCGACGACATGCCGAACGTGACATACGGCTGGGTTTATATTCGCGTAGTCTTTATATTATTATACAGGTTAGTGTAGGAATTGCAAGCTATCTAAATTTGTATAATTGCAGGAGTATTGCAGTATACTTTGGAGACTATACATTCCTGATAAGTATTAGCAATCGAGTCTAAATTCGTTTATCCTATCTGTCTATTTATCAGTCTGTTCCTCAGTTTTAAAGCTGATTAAATGTAATTTGGAATAAATGCTTTTTATTACTGAAGGTGCAAATCGGACAACTATATCATATATCAAACTTAAATTTTTGTATGAAATATAATGCCAAATTTTCGGCACGATGAAGATTATATATGAATATAAATGAAATATTTTTTAATATATTTATCTTATATTTTCTTACAGAGCCTCTTCGGACTTTTTCCCAGCTTATGCATTTGGCTAGCGTATCTACTGCCGGCGCATAGCATGGCCGGACTTTATACATATTCGAATAGCAGCGATACTGGCATTTATCTATATATGGGTAAGTATATACATATCTAAAACTTATAAAAATCTTGACTTACTCATCTCTCACTCTCGTAGGTCACATGCTGTTATATCTAACGCTTATACAAACATTAGCCTTATTCTGTGCTCATCTGTTACCCTGCAAGGCATCGGCAAGTCTGATCAATGCCGTGATCACTCTAGCTTTAGCTACAGTTGGCGGTTATTTGGTGCATCCCCGTAATTTATCCAAATTTTGGTCTTGGCTACAATTGATTGCACCGCAACGTTGGCTGTTGCCAGTATTGGTGCAGGATGAGTACAGCGCCGAAACATTGGCCAATTCGGCGGGTCTACAGTTGTGCCGTAACAAACAGGTAAATACATGATACATACTATAAGCTATATTTGCTTGCATAACTAAAAACTTCTCATTGTTATTTTTAGGTGCAGCATCAGGAGATTATTGTGCAACAGCCGTGTCCGCCACCGAATGGCACACAAGTTCTGGCCGACTTTCAACTGTTGCCGCAACAGCATGTGCTCGATCCCACCGTCAGCTATGATCAGACAACATCTGTGGCCCTTGTTCTGGCCTCTGTGCTTATCTTTTGTCTGACATTCATTATCTTTGTGTGCAATTGTCGTGGCGCTTGTCGCAAGCGACGTAGCCGGCGCTATTAGACTATGCTCAATGCATTTCAAACTGTACATTAAATTAGTTAGCAATTAAATATTTTCTAAAAAAAAAAAATAATAAATACGAATAGCGTTTAGTTGATTTAGCAGCGATCGTTTAACTAACTTACAAAACTGTCTTTTATTTTTTATTATTATAAGGATTATATAAGGAATGCTATGCAGGCAGTTGGGACTTTTGAAATTAAGGCCACAAAAATGTATACGAAGAATATATTATATTCGATATTAATGTTTGTCATGATGTTTCATTAATGATGGAAGAGACGCAAAGTGGTATGTGCCATAATAATGCCATGTTCATCGCAAGCAGCAATAACACCTGCATCATTGGTAGAACCAGCCGGACTGGCAATATACGATACGCCGCTCTATAAATTGATAAAAGTTAAGTTATAATAAAGAGTGATAAATTCTACAAGTTCAACACATACCAGACGTGCACGATCAATGTTATCACGGAATGGGAAGAATGCATCAGAGCCAAGTGCAACACCATTTAATTGTTTCAACCAGTCAACTTTTTGTTGTGTTGTCAACTGTTCTGGTGCCTTATCGAACCTATTAATGAAATGAAATTTATTATATAGATCTATCTGAAATTCTTATCATTTCAAACTTACATGCTCTGGAACTGTGTCAGTGGCATATCCTTGCCAACAGTACCATTCACATAGTTATCAATAGCATTGGAAATTTCAGCACGTTTAACGCCAGCCTTGAATTTCATATTTGCAACATTGGGATGTTGACGTAGCCACCAATTATCAGCCTTCTCGCCAGCGAGACGGGTGCAATGAATACGCGATTGTTGGCCAGCACCAATGCCAATTACTTGACCATCGCGAGCATAACAAACTGAATTACTTTGCGTATATTTAAGTGCAATTGTTGCCACAATTAAATCACGTACAGCAGCTTCTGGCAATGGATTTAGTTTGCTAACAACATTCGAGAATAATTTGGCATCGATAATGGCATCGTTACGTTTCTGTTCCAATGTCAAGCCAAAGATAGTTTTACGTTCAATTTCATTGGGTACATAATTTGGATCCATCTGTAAATAATAATGTAAAAATGAATTAGTAAAAATTTTAAAATATTTCATTTTTACTTCTGCCAACCTGTAAAATGCAATAGCTGCCATTCTTCTTCTTCTTAAGGATCTCTAATGCTTCGGGTTCATAGCCAGCAGCAATAATGCCATCAGAGACTTCACGTGATATTATTTTTGCAGTCACCACATCACAAACATCGGAAAGTGCCACAAAGTCACCAAAGGAACTCATACGATCAGCACCACGTGCACGAGCATAGGCTGTGGCCAATGGTGTCAATTGTTCGTATAGATCATCAACCATGCAAAGTTTCGCTTGCGCAGCATTAAGTGGCACGCCCACAGCGGCACCAGCTGGTGATACATGCTTGAAACTTGTTGCTGCTGGCAATTTCAATGCCTGCTTCAGTTCCCTAACCAATTGCCAGCCATTGAGTGCATCACATAGGTTGATGAAACCAGGTGAAGCATTGAGCACACGCAATGGCAATTGTGCCAATTGTGTATATAGCTGTGCTGGCTTCTGATGCGGATTCATGCCATAACGCAGCGTCAACTGCGATGAGCCAGCACCATACTGTTTTCTAAAGTAATCCGAAATGGCATCATCATAGCTGGCCGTATGCGTGAAGGCTTTAAGTGCGAGCTCTTGGCGAGTTGCAGCTGTCGTATCACCTTTGGCACTAATCTCGCTGAGCACACGTGCATAATCGACAGCCTCACAGATAACTGTGACGCGTTGATGATTCTTAGCAGCGGCACGCAACAAGGTTACGCCTCCAATATCAATATTCTCTACAGCATCGGCTAACGTCACATCTGGTTTAGCTATGGTGCTGGCAAATGGATAGAGATTGCAAACCACAAGCTGTATAAGATCATAGTGTTGTTTCTTCATATCAGCCAAATCGCTTGTAGTTGTACGTGATAAGATGCCAGCATGCACAGCCGGATGTAGTGTCTTGACACGTCCACCCAACATTTCGGGTGCGCCTGTGATATCAGAGACATCCTTGACGGTCAGACCAGCTGCACGCAAAGCTGTTGCTGTACCACCACTGGCAACCAATTCGAAACCCAATGCGACAAGCTGCTTGCCCAAATCCAACAGTCCCGTCTTGTCCGAGACGCTAAGAAGTGCTGCATAAGTGTGAAATAAAGTAAATGCATGAGTTACATATGGATATAAAGATTTGATTGTGCTACCCACCGATTTTCTTGGTTGCCATTGTTAGTGCTAGTCCTTTTGCTGTTGCTGTTGGCGTTGCGACTGTAACTGTTACTACCTGCGTCTGTTTCACTTGGCGTCTGAAATGCAATTGAAACATGAAACGAGATCAGTTGCCTAGACGTGGGCTACGATTGCACAAACATGTTTTCGCTTTATTAGCGCTAGGCAACGACCTTTGTGGGCAGCGGTTGCATCTGATAGCTAACGAAATGCATTGCTTCCCCTGTCTACCTTCTCCTTTTACTTATTATTAGGTGGGGGGCATGAGGGTCATGCGATTTGCTTGCATCAGCAAAAAAAAAAAAAATTAAAACAAAAATAAAAAATATTCATCTACACAAATTTTTATATGTATTTATTACTCGAGTGTCGCCGCCTTTACAACGTCTTATCGGACGTTGTCGTTGTCATTGCTGGGGGGAGACTGCGACTGAATCTGAGCTGCAGGCTCGGCTAGTATAGTTGCTGCCTCTGCCTCTGCATCGCGTTGCTTGCGTCGCTGCGATTCACGACGTCGCTTATGTTTATTGGACTTTAAATGCAGTTTCCATTGATATTCGCCAATAAAGTATCGTTCACAAGTGGCACAAAAATTACTTGTCTCTTCGTTAAGATCTTCACCAGGATGAACACGCTTTGCCATTGGTTCAATTTCACAAAGTTGCTGCTGACGATAGCTTTCAATAATGCATTCGGCACGTTTGAAAACTGCCTCATGCCAGATACTGACATCGCTAGTATCCAACTCATAGAGATCAGGCACTTGACGATCTTTGCTAGCCAGAAAACGATTATTGATCCATTTGAGCTGCTTCTTTGAATATCGACGCGTCACCAACTTCAGTTCATCACAACAGCTTGCAAGCAGCTTAAGACTTTCACACAACTTGCTGCCCTCGGTTTCTGTTGTCAACTGTTCCAGTTGTTCCTTTGTGGGCAATTTATACTGATTTGCGCTTAGGTATGTCTCCAAGCAGGCATCCTGCTGCTCATCATATTTACTTAAGTATGGTACAAACTCTTTGTAACCAATGGTCTGTAGTACGCCCTTGGTATATGCCGTTTGAGTGGAAGTGTGATAGATGTTATGAAATTGACGTAGTTCAGCCAGCAGACCCTGCTGCAGCATGCCGTCAACACGTTTATCCAATCGCTCATTAAGCACATCCTGTTGACAGCGTAGCCAGAGCAGTATTGTATGAGGATAACGCAAGGGACCGCCAAGACGATTGCCACCAGGCTGTTGACGTTGTTCCAGTAACTTGGCGGTCAATGTTTGACCTGTGCTTTGATAGACCTCAATGGCACGTTGAATTTTGCGACGATTATTGGGATGAATGCGATTAGCGCTGCTGGCATCGATGCCAACCAAATGCTGATGCAACTCAGCCGTTGTCAATGCAGTTATTTGCTCTGTTGTCAAATGCTGTTGTTTATCAGCAGCTTCGG
This sequence comes from Zaprionus obscuricornis, assembly GCA_037044475.1. Classification (NCBI taxonomy): domain Eukaryota; kingdom Metazoa; phylum Arthropoda; class Insecta; order Diptera; family Drosophilidae; genus Zaprionus; species Zaprionus obscuricornis. The sequence goes on along the minus strand of JBAMBR010002999.1, from coordinate 5,303 downwards.
TTGCGCTATCATTATCTTTTACATCCGTCGTATTTACCAATATGTCCCACATCAATGATTCAATGTAATAATTTGTGCCGCCAACAACAATTGGTGGTTTCGACTTGGCCAACAGCTGTTCGATAATGGGTAACGCTGCATTGCGAAAATGTGTAACTGTAAAGGGCTCTGCCGGCGTTGCAACATCTAAAAGATGATGCCGGCAACGTGATTGTTCTTCTTTCGTTGCCTTTGCTGTGGCAATATCCAAATTTGTATACACTTGCATTGAATCAGCGCTGATTATTTCTCCACCAAAACGTTCAGCAAGTTCCAATGATAATTTCGTTTTTCCCGTGCCCGTTGAGCCGAGTATTACAATTAACGGCACCTTGCGCAGCATTTTATTAGTTAAAATTACTTAAATTAAGCAACAAATGTTTTTCGAGTTTAACACGCAGCTCTCTATTTTATGAAAGTAGACAATGAGAATGGGAGAGAGAATAAACGAATATCGCTCTCACGTTTCACACACGTGTTGTGTTTTCTGGAACTACCTGTTGCTCTTTGTCTTAATAAAATACACAATAATTTACAAAATATAAAACAAGAAATTATTAAATTCATAAATAACTATCATAACGTTAATAATAACGTATAATAAATCTTTAAAAATATAATTTTATATATAAATGAAGAACTTACAAAATATATGCGCAGCAACGTTCGGAGTCGCGGTACTTATAGATGTATATCGATATCTTATATAGTTCATATCGATAACTCTTGCTGCCATTGCCCAACACCAGATATTGAAAGTTGCAACTTATTTGATTTAAAAGTGTATAATCAAGCTTTTAACTGGCATGTATTTATATAAAAAACAAACAACAAACCAAAAAAGCTCGTGATAAACTATATTTATTGATGGAAAATTTGTTCTATGTTTTATTCCAAACAACGCATTCGTTCTAGACGACCGATATTGCAAGTTTATTCGAAAACAGAACATAAATTTATTTATTTTTTTAATTACATTGTTTTGGTATATTAATAATTGATAATGAGTGCTACTCCGTTTTTGACACTTAACAATGGTATAAAAATGCCCACCATTGGCATTGGAACATGGCAGGTAATTAATTGATAAAAAAAAGAAATATTCTGCTGTTCTTCAATATTCTGTTGTATTTCACAATATGATATTATTCCTCACGTAATTCTGTAATTTAGCCGAGAGACATCGATTGTAATAATATACATAATTATTATTTGTTGTCAAAGAACTTTTAGATTAAATCGACGAATTTACTCGATATTATCTTATATTACTATATATATTTATATATATATGATATATATCATATATATATATATATATATATATATATATATATATATATATGTAGGCATCTGATGAGGAAATTGAAACCGCAATTGATGTCGCCTTGGAGGCGGGCTACCGACACATTGACACAGCTCCAGTCTATCGCAATGAGAAAGCCATTGGACGTGTTCTCAAGCGTTGGTTAGATGCTGGCAAAGTAAAGAGAGCTGATCTATTTATTGTAACCAAATTGCCACCAACTCGTAAGTCCTTAAAGTTCAAACGTATAAACATAACATAATTAAATCATCATATTTTATCTTAAGGCAATCGACCAGACGAAGTAGAATCAACCATTAAGAAATCGCTAGCTGATCTACAACTTGATTATGTTGATATGTATCTCATTCACACGCCTTTTGCTGTTTTTGTTAATGATGATGGTAGCATTAGATTTAAAGCGGATGGTGAAATGGATGTGGATACCTCCACTAATCATATCAAAATCTGGGCAGAAATGGAAAAATTAGTGGCAAAAGGCTATACTAAGTCAATTGGTGTATCTAACTTTAGTAAAGAACAAGTTGCACGTTTGCTTAAGAATAGCAAAATTCCTCCAGCAACTAATCAGATAGAGCATCACGTATATCTCCAGCAAAGGGATCTTATCGATTTCTGTCAGGCTCAGAATGTTATTGTTACGGCCTACTCTCCGCTAGGATCGAAGGGTTGTGCAAAATTCAATGCTGATAACGGTTTAATACGTGATCTACCAGATCTAATGGAAATACCTGAAGTAAAGAAGATTGCAGCTAAATATGGTAAAACTCCAGCACAAGTACTACTCCGTTGGGTCATCGACACTGGTCATATCGCTATACCCAAGAGTACAAATCCGGAACGCTTGAAGCAAAATCTTGATGTATTTGACTTTAAGTTGACCGCTGATGAAGTAACTAAGCTTTGCTCTCTAGATAAGAACATACGTGTTTGTGATATGGCTTTCTTCAAGGGGTAAGTGAATATAAAAATAAATATTTGTTTTCCATTTTTAATTTTTCTTTATTTTATTTTTTTTTTTGCTTTAGTGTCGAAAATCATCCGGAATTCACCTTCAAAAATCAGAACACAAAATAATTCTAAGCAATGCTGCATAAAAAAAAAACAATCATTAATTATTAATCACTGTTATTTTCTTAATAAATAATAAAATATAGAAAAATCAAAATACAACTGTAGTTTTTATTATGTTCAGCGCTTATAACATTGTTTTTACTGTCTTTCAAAATCGTAATCTTAACAAATTTTCTTAAAGACAAAAGTGTAAGTCTGTAGCATAAGTTAACATTTTCCATTTATCATGCACACAAAATCAAATACAGTCGAGTCGCGAAAATTCGTATCCCGTTAATTCGAAATTCTCAATAATTCGTAAACATTTCTGTTCCCTCGAAAAGAAATTCAATAAATAATTTGAAAATAATTCGAAATACTCCATAATTCGTAAAAATATGATCCCCGTGCCATTTCGAATTATCGAGACTCGACTGTATTTGTCATAACAATTGTGAATCTAACCCATTGTATAATTATCAAAAGCTCTGACAGAGACGATTGTAAAAAGCTCTAACAAAGCTTTACCTCTTGCCGGCATAGCTGTTCGCTCATTTATTTTAAGCAAAGTCTTCGAGCCGAACAGTTGTGCCGTTGCTGTGTTGCGGTTTCCTTTTTGCAAAAACAAAATTCAACAAGTTGATTTCATTTTTTAATTAATTTATAATTTTGTCATAATAAGAATTTATAATGGCTAGTACGTTTTTGACACTTAACAATGGTGAAAAAATGCCCGTCATTGGCATCGGCACCTGGCAGGTAAATAAAATGATTGAGAGAATAGTTTTTTAAATAATTTTTTGACTTAAACTAAAATTATAGAGTATAGAACTATGAGCCTATAAACATATATATAAAAAAAAAACATATGTATGCGTGTGTGTGTGTGTACATGTATTTTTTGTTATATATATGTTTATAGGCTCATAGTTCTATACTCTATAATTTTAGTTTAAGTCAAAAAATTATTTAAAAAACTATTCTCTCAATCATTTTATTTACCTGCCAGGTGCCGATGCCAATGACGGGCATTTTTTCACCATTGTTAAGTGTCAAAAACGTACTAGCCATTATAAATTCTTATTATGACAAAATTATAAATTAATTAAAAAATGAAATCAACTTGTTGAATTTTGTTTTTGCAAAAAGGAAACCGCAACACAGCAACGGCACAACTGTTCGGCTCGAAGACTTTGCTTAAAATAAATGAGCGAACAGCTATGCCGGCAAGAGGTAAAGCTTTGTTAGAGCTTTTTACAATCGTCTCTGTCAGAGCTTTTGATAATTATACAATGGGTTAGATTCACAATTGTTATGACAAATACAGTCGAGTCTCGATAATTCGAAATGGCACGGGGATCATATTTTTTACGAATTATGGAGTATTTCGAATTATTTTCAAATTATTTATTGAATTTCTTTTCGAGGGAACAGAAATGTTTACGAATTATTGAGAATTTCGAATTAACGGGATACGAATTTTCGCGACTCGACTGTATTTGATTTTGTGTGCATGATAAATGGAAAATGTTAACTTATGCTACAGACGTTACAGCTTAATCTTGTCTGTAAGAAAATTTGTTAAGATTACGATTTTGAAAGACAGTAAAAACAATGTTATAAGCGCTGAACATAATAAAAACTACAGTTGTATTTTGATTTTTCTATATTTTATTATTTATTAAGAAAATAACAGTGATTAATTGATTGTTTTTTTTTTTTTTTTTTTTTTATGCAGCATTGCTTAGAATTATTTTGTGTTCTGATTTTTGAAGGTGAATTCCGGATGATTTTCGACACTAAAGCAAAAAAAAAAAAATAAAAAAATAAAAAATAAAGAAAAATTAAAAATGGAAAACAAATATTTATTTTTATCTTTACTTACCCCTTGAAGAAAGCCATATCACAAACACGTATGTTCTTATCTAGAGAGCAAAGCTTAGTTACTTCATCAGCGGTCAACTTAAAGTCAAATACATTAAGATTTTGCTTTAAGCGTTCCGGATTTGTACTCTTGGGTATATAGCCTGACAGAAATCGATAACCTTTGCTGGAGATATACGTGATGCTCTATTGATTAGTGCTGGAGGAATTTTGCTATTCTTAAGCAAACGTGCAACTTGTTCTTTACTAAAGTTAGATACACCAATTGACTTAGTTACCTTTTGCCACTAATTTTCCATTTCTGCCCAATTTTATATGATTAGTGAGGTATCCACATCCATTTCACCATCCGCTTTAAATCTAATGCTACCATCATCATTAACAAAAACAGCAAAAGGGTGTGAATGAGATACATATCAACATAATCATATACATATATTGTAATGAATAATCATGATATATGAATACACGAGTAATAAAGTAACATGAGTTGATTTAATCTAAAAGTTCTTTGACAACAAATAATAATTATGTCTATTATTACAATCGATGTCTCTCGGCTATATACACAATTACGTGAGGAATAATATCATATTGTGAAATACAACAGAATATTCAAGAACAGCAGAATATTTATTTTTATCAATTAATTACCTGCCAGGTTCCAATGCCAATGATGGGCATTTTTATACCATTGTTAAGTGTCAAAAATGGAGTAGCAGTCATTATCAATTATTAATATACCAAAACAATGTAATTAAAAAAATAAGTAAATTTATGTTCTGTTTTCGGTCGTCTAGAACGAATGCTTTGTTTGGAATAAAACATAAAACAAATTTTCCATCAATAAATATAGTTTATCACGAGCTTTTTTAGTTTGTTTTTGTTTTTATTTTTTTTATATAAATACATGCCAGTTAAAAGCTTGTTTATACACTTTTAATTCAAATAAGTTGCAACTTTCAATATCTAGTGTTGGGCAATGGCAGCAAGAGTTATC
>JBAMBR010002997.1:0-32611 GCA_037044475.1 Zaprionus obscuricornis | reverse complement strand
GTATATCTTTGAATATATACATTTGAATAAATTCACACATTTATAGTCGCATTTGTACATACATATGTATATACATATATATATTCAATTTCATGCTGAATGCGTTTTGCATATAAAAGGAAGTTGCCCTCAAGTCCAAAGAGAAGCACAAAGAATTCAAGCAAGTGGGAAATCAAATCAAATCGAAACCTATAATATACTCACCCACTATAACATTTCAGTATTGCAGGAGTGTCCCTATCAATGTTCAATCTTATTTCATTCCAGTTGCTCCTTTTTGTTTATTTTTACGATGAAATAAAAACCAAACGATTTTTTGTGAAATTTATTGTATTTTCATATGCAAAATGCTCAAATTGAACTTTGTACTTTAAACGAAAGCTAGCTGGTGAAGACTTTAGCAAAAAAAATTAAAATTATATATTATTAGGGCATACGGCAAAGCTGAAGTTTAACGTAATGCTTATTGATATTGACAAGCTAAGCTAAGCGAATATTTATTGTCTGCACTGTAATTTCGCTGATTGTCGTTAGTTTGGCAGCTCTTGTTGTATAAAGAATTGTATACAAAAATTCGAAATTTAACTCAAAGTTATGCAATGAAACACAGATCAAAGTGAACGAAAAGCGAAATTGAAAAATATTAATGAAAATATAAATGTAAATACAAACAAAACAGAAAAGAAAAGTATTATTTATGCAGGGGAAATACTGCACAAAGTGAAAGTATTTTCAAATATTTTTTATAAATTCTTTAAATATTTATATAAATTTTATATATATATTTATTATTAATTAATTATATAATAATTGACATTTTACATTTTTGCCACAATAACCGCGTAATATCAAAGCAAACTGCAATGACAACGAGTAAAGCAAATGAAATAATTCTCAAACGATTAATTTATTATGTAATTGTTACGCTTCATTGTTCTGCCTGTCTTGCCATTATCGCTGGTGTCGTCGACTGGCCGAACGTTTGAACCATTGATGGCAATTGCATTGAACGTGCTGGTGCATTGGAAATATCACGAGTACACACACTAACACACGTACTCACTTACACGCACACACACACACATATACTTGAAAACGCAAAAAGGAAGGCAACTTAAGAGGCGTTCTATTTGAGTAAGTAGCATTGCGACACAGACTAAGTGACGCTGCTTAGCCACACAGTCAATCCCAAAGGATAAGTGTTTGTGTATATGAGTCTTAACTGTTGTTTTGCCACTAAGGACATTGCTTTGGCTGCCTTTGGGTTCGATGCTTACAGATTTTATATTTCTCAAGTATTTAAGCTGAATGTGCAATTGGCTTATTAAGCGAAACATTGCGTATTATGTAGTATTTACTTGGTTGCTTGCTCGAACAATTTACTACCATTTCTACATACATATATGTATGTAGATACACATAAATACAAACACACACACACACACACTTAACACTAAAGTAGAAACGCACATGATGCAACTTAAAAGTTCATTTTTGGTCAAGGCTTAACCAGCGAAATGTTCGCTCAAAATGTCTGCCACAGCCTTGACATGCTCACACATACAAACATATATTCAAGCACTGACAAAAACACACACACATAGGCTTGCCGAACGTTTATATAAGAGATTCACATAAACTATCTACAAACTGCAGACGCTCGTTTCTTGTTTTGCAATGAATTAAAAATAATTACGCATAACATAACAAAAAGTTAGCCTAGTTTTTCTCTTTTGTTTTAGTCTTTAGTGGTTAAAATATTATTGTTACATAAATCCATCTTAGCAGAAGTCTTTAAAAATACAAGAAAGGTTCCACTTTCAGTGGAGACGAAGATACTAAGCATGTTCGCTGGACATAAAAATGTTTTATAGCTAACGGTTAATTAGTGCAGTGCAACGTTTGTGGCCCATTACATAAATACTTGTTCAATTAGTAATTCATTAGCATTTTACCATTTGTTTACTCTTGCCATTGTCATGAAAGTTTAGCTAAGAGTTCTTGTGCGTTTGTTCTTATGATTCGCGTTGCTCGCTTGTCGAATAAATACAAGTATCTTTAAGTACATATACATATATGAATATATATGTACATACAAATATATATGTAAATGATTTTTTTGTATACCCTTTGCAAGGGTATATCATTTGCCCAACCAAACACATAGACAAACAGACGCCACGAATGTTATCATCTGTGCTTCTTTCTCTTGGTTTATAATTCCGTTTCTATTAAAGTTGAGACAGCTTCTTCATGCTTCTGTACATACTACTATAATTAACTGAAAGCACAAGTCCTTGAAAAATATTCTAGCATACAAAATTTGTTGTATTTACTAAAAAGGGTGTGAATTCTTCGGCGTACCGAAAATATATATTCACAACTGTTTGTTTTCTTTGCGCTTATATTTGGCAAACATTGAGTAGAATAGCGACCATTTCATCTCTGCTTTTATCTGAAGAACAAACTTATGTAATACATACTAAAGTGTCGAAAAAGCACGCAAGTGGTGAACAACTTTGTGTTATCTTTCCCAAAATCTTGTACATTGCTTTAAAGAACGAGACCTTCAAAATAAGGTATTTAATTTTGCATACAGACTTATTTGGAAGCTTTCGCATTACCCAGAATTATTTTGATATTTTCTTTACCAGTGCCTACTATGTCGATAATATCTTTTCATGCCTAGAAGGTTATATTGGGTCCAATGAATAATAATAACAATGTACGATGATGGGTCGCAAGTAAAATTAAATTTTTTATAAACGGTTTTCTTAAACAAGCATCATTTTCTTATTTCAATGTTAGCTACAAAAACAAAGTATATTCTATTACTGTATTCAAATTCGCATTATACTTCATACTTCCGAAGAGCATAAAGTTAAAAAAAGGCAATTTAAATAAAATTTAAATTTAAATAGAATGTTAACTATTTTCCATAATTTGCTACTTTTAATTATATAAATTTATAAACAAATATTAGCAAATATCTATGTATATGTAAATTTATATATTACATTAAATATTCAATTTTTTTGTTTATTATATTATATTTTTGCTTTATTTCGCAAGTGATTACCAAGTGTTTATGCAAATATAATCAATACATCATATTTGAAATTTTAATTCAATAATAAGCTTTTATTCGACATACTTCTTCTGCATACTCTTAAAGAGAATATGCATGATCCTTCTATTTGTATGTGACTCACGTTTCTGCCAAAATTATTGCCTGCTGCAGACAATATATACGGCTAATAAACTTTTCAACGATGCCAAAATCAAATTATCGTCTCACTCATAAAGTAAAAAGCAAAATGAAAATATCGATTGAGAATATTTTTACGTACAGATTTAAAATTTCAAAATCGCACTGTATTAATTTATTCAGTTAACGTAAAGTTGCTAAAGAAAACTTTCTTTAACAACTTGACCTTTCACATGTGTTATTTTAAGTATACGCGTATGTGTGTGTGTGTGTATGTGTGTTTGTATGCGTGGGTGCACGCATGTGTGTTTAAGGAGTATGAGTAGAACTGAAAAACAAGCTCTCTAAGAACTGAATATAATAACAAGATTGAAAATGTATCTTCAGTGTACCGTAACTTGAATACTCTTAAAAATTTTTTATATATATTTTTAAAACAAAATTATTTTGCTTTTCACTTATATTGCAAGCTGGATAGGTTTAGAATTTCATATACATGTATGTATCTATGATTGAATGTACACATATATATAGTATGTATGTATAAAATAATAAGCAGTATAAAGTTCTGGCAGCTTTGATCCGTGATATTCGTAACATTTAACTTTACTACATACATTTTGTTGTATCAGATAAAAAGTTATATTTCACTGCAAGGATATAAAATGTAAGGATTTATGCGCTTCGGCCCTAGTGAATTCTGTTTACGTATCAAAATGTCAGCGTATCAAGTGTCGCACATGTATGTTCTGCAAACTGTACGAGAGCAACTATGTATGTACTTGCCACAATATGCGACATGTTAAACTGTCAACCGTCAGTGTTCCGCAGTCAGAGCACATTCATTCACGCAATCTCCTGCCACATAAACACACAAATACACATTCATACACATATACACACGCTTTAGCCTGACAACTTGTACTTAGAAAATCTCATGGTCAATTTCACATAAAAAACCAAAAGAAAGGCACCACCCCCACTACCATCATCATTGGGAAAGTGGATTACGTTGTTTGGGCATTGTCATTGTAGCTTGGTCTCATCACAATGTTGCACAAAGCTTGCTAGAAAATTGCATTTGCCATAGTTATTGCCATTGCATGTTATTTTCAGTTGTTTACTGACAATTTTCCTTCTTGGAAGTCCTTATTACGACTCGTATCAAATTCGATTCATAGCATAGGTTTCGCTCATTGTTGACATTTCGTTTTCATGGCCCTTGGGTTAAATTATCAAATTGATTGAATTTTCTATTAATATATACAATGATATATATCTATATATTTCTAAAATATATATACATTTCCTTTTTTCTTTTATCTTTTTTCTACTTTTGTGCGTCGTGACCAAAATCGAAAAATTAATATATATATATATATATATATATATATATATGTAACTATTATCTCTACAATTGTTTTATCAATCTATAAACAAAATGTGCTCGATTAAAGTTTGCATACTTCACGGATACTGTAAGTCAAGTGACATGGAAAACACATCGGAAATTCACTTAGTTACTTACAATGTTATATTCAATTCTTAATATACTAAATTTTATAATTAACAATTTATCATATCTTAACTAAATTTAGATATTTATAGTAATATAATATGATGTACATACATAAATTAAATTCTTAACTAACAAATTTTTGCAGACGATGCACAGCCTAAAATGCGCTTTAGCCTCACGCCACCGCCACCGAAAGATAGCCTAACCTCACTTAATTGCACCACTGCCCCCACCATAAACAATAACAACAGCAAGAGTAGCATCAGCTACAACCACAAAGAACTTGGCCGTAGTCGCAACAACAACAACATGCTGAGCTCATCTGTTGTTGCCGGCAGCGTTGATGCCGCTGATGATGCTGCCTCGGATTATAATCAATGGCTTCATGCCATGAAATTGGTGGCTCGCTTGCCTGGTGGTACTCCACCAGAGTTCCGGCGTAAGGTAAACAAACTGTATGCTGTCATTGGTAATTTTGATTATATAGTGTGCGTATATACGATATATTTCGCAGTTATGGCTTTCATTGGCAGACAAGTATCTCAAGTCCAAGAATGTAGATTGGACAGAACAACGGGAGAAATGTTTCTGTGAGGAATGGAGAGAAGATGACGAAGAGCTGGGCATTCAGATTGTATTCACAATGCAATGGTTCCTCACCATGTTCTGCACCTGCCTGCCTATGTCCTGTGTGCTTCGGGTCTGGGATTTAGTTCTCATTGAGGGCAGCGATGTTCTGCTTCGTACAGCTCTTGTCCTATGGAGTCTACTAGAAGAGTAAGTATTGAGGGTGAACTTACACACACTCAAGGTTAAAAATTTGCCTGTTGTTGGCATCAGCATCAGCGTCGGCGTCATCTGCTTTCTGAAGCCAAAAACTGCAGCCAAAATTTGTGTCAAGGATTCTTTTCGCCAGCTTGTTTCAAGGTTGTTGGCATTTGCTACAACTTTTCGTTGCCATATGCAATTTACTTACTCACAATCAAAAAATGACCTACAACATTTTCTTGAATATTGACTATTATCTCATGACATAACAAACAGTACCATACTATAAAAAGATATAAATAAGCATTTTTTCGACTATAGGATACCAAGTACACCTCAAGTATCAAAATAAGTTAACATTTTACTTACATTTAGGCAATATAATATAGTAATATACAGCATTGTGAAAAGTAAAATGTTAACTTATTTTGATACTTGAGGTGTACTTGGTATCCTATAGTCGAAAAAATGCTTATTTATATCTTTTTATAGTATGGTACTGTTTGTTATGTCATGAGATAATAGTCAATATTCAAGAAAATGTTGTAGGTCATTTTTTGATTGTGAGTAAGTAAATTGCATATGGCAACGAAAAGTTGTAGCAAATGCCAACAACCTTGAAACAAGCTGGCGAAAAGAATCCTTGACACAAATTTTGGCTGCAGTTTTTGGCTTCAGAAAGCAGATGACGCCGACGCTGATGCTGATGCCAACAACAGGCAAATTTTTAACCTTGAGTGTGTGTAAGTTCACCCTCAATACTTACTCTTCTAGTAGACTCCATAGGACAAGAGCTGTACGAAGCAGAACATCGCTGCCCTCAATGAGAACTAAATCCCAGACCCGAAGCACACAGGACATAGGCAGGCAGGTGCAGAACATGGTGAGGAACCATTGCATTGTGAATACATTAGTGAGTGGTGGTTCGTATGCATTTTCCACAGGTCCCTGGAGCTTCTGCAAATGTTTGGCCAGACGAGGCAACTTTGTTTGCATTAGTTCTCGAAATACACTCATGTCGGCTTGCAGACCGCCCATAGATCCATAGAAATAGCCTGTGGGTAGTACACCTTCCACTAAATAGATCATAACTTTCATTGACTCTTCTTCTTCCTTATCCATGACCTGTAGGATCAATGCACCAAGCATGTTGAAGCCCTATGAAGGAAAAATTTGCTGGCACATGAAATAAATTAAATACAAATTCTTAGCACTCACCTGGCAATATCCAACTTCTGGATTATATCGAGCATAGCCCAGAAGGATGCGCTTAAGTTTTGCCTGGTTAATTGATCCTGCAGGGCCTGTGCATAAATTGGATCCTGTGCGATGCAAATCCTAATTTAAGGAAGTTTCAACTGAGTTCTACACTATGTTTGAAATATTATATGATAACGTTAATTTACCTTGACAATCTGAATGCCCAGCTCTTCGTCATCTTCTCTCCATTCCTCACAGAAACATTTCTCCCGTTGTTCTGTCCAATCTACATTCTTGGACTTGAGATACTTGTCTGCCAATGAAAGCCATAACTGCGAAATATATCGTATATACGCACACTATATAATCAAAATTACCAATGACAGCATACAGTTTGTTTACCTTACGCCGGAACTCTGGTGGAGTACCACCAGGCAAGCGAGCCACCAATTTCATGGCATGAAGCCATTGATTATAATCCGAGGCAGCATCATCAGCGGCATCAACGCTGCCGGCAACAACAGATGAGCTCAGCATGTTGTTGTTGTTGCGACTACGGCCAAGTTCTTTGTGGTTGTAGCTGATGCTACTCTTGCTGTTGTTATTGTTTATGGTGGGGGCAGTGGTGCAATTAAGTGAGGTTAGGCTATCTTTCGGTGGCGGTGGCGTGAGGCTAAAGCGCATTTTAGGCTGTGCATCGTCTGCAAAAATTTGTTAGTTAAGAATTTAATTTATGTATGTACATCATATTATATTACTATAAATATCTAAATTTAGTTAAGATATGATAAATTGTTAATTATAAAATTTAGTATATTAAGAATTGAATATAACATTGTATGTAACTAAGTGAATTTCCGATGTGTTTTCCATGTCACTTGACTTACAGTATCCGTGAAGTATGCAAACTTTAATCGAGCACATTTTGTTTATAGATTGATAAAACAATTGTAGAGATAATAGTTACATATATATATATATATATATATATATATTAATTTTTCGATTTTGGTCACGACGCACAAAAGTAGAAAAAAGATAAAAGAAAAAAGGAAATGTATATATATTTTAGAAATATATAGATATATATCATTGTATATATTAATAGAAAATTCAATCAATTTGATAATTTAACCCAAGGGCCATGAAAACGAAATGTCAACAATGAGCGAAACCTATGCTATGAATCGAATTTGATACGAGTCGTAATAAGGACTTCCAAGAAGGAAAATTGTCAGTAAACAACTGAAAATAACATGCAATGGCAATAACTATGGCAAATGCAATTTTCTAGCAAGCTTTGTGCAACATTGTGATGAGACCAAGCTACAATGACAATGCCCAAACAACGTAATCCACTTTCCCAATGATGATGGTAGTGGGGGTGGTGCCTTTCTTTTGGTTTTTTATGTGAAATTGACCATGAGATTTTCTAAGTACAAGTTGTCAGGCTAAAGCGTGTGTATATGTGTATGAATGTGTATTTGTGTGTTTATGTGGCAGGAGATTGCGTGAATGAATGTGCTCTGACTGCGGAACACTGACGGTTGACAGTTTAACATGTCGCATATTGTGGCAAGTACATACATAGTTGCTCTCGTACAGTTTGCAGAACATACATGTGCGACACTTGATACGCTGACATTTTGATACGTAAACAGAATTCACTAGGGCCGAAGCGCATAAATCCTTACATTTTATATCCTTGCAGTGAAATATAACTTTTTATCTGATACAACAAAATGTATGTAGTAAAGTTAAATGTTACGAATATCACGGATCAAAGCTGCCAGAACTTTATACTGCTTATTATTTTATACATACATACTATATATATGTGTACATTCAATCATAGATACATACTTGTATATGAAATTCTAAACCTATGCGGCTTGCAATATAAGTGAAAGGCAAAATAATTTTGTTTTAAAAATATATATAAAAAATTTTTAAGAGTATTCAAGTTACGGTACACTGAATATACACTTTCAATCTTGTTATTATATTCAGTTCTTAGAGAGCTTGTTTTTCTGTTCTACTCATACTCCTCAAACACACATGCGTGCACCCACGCATACAAACACACATACACACACACACATACGCGTATACTTAAAATAACACATGTGAAAGGTCAAGTTGTTAAAGAAAGTTTTCTTTGCAACTTTACGTTAACTGAATAAATTAATACAGTGCGATTTTGAAATTTTAAATCTGTACGTAAAAATATTCTCAATCGATATTTTCATTTTGCTTTTTACTTTATGAGTGAGACGATAATTTGATTTTGGCATCGTTGAAAAGTTTATTAGCCGTATATATTGTCTGCAGCAGGCAATAATTTTGGCAGAAACGTGAGTCACATACAAATAGAAGGATCATGCATATTCTCTTTAAGAGTATGCAGAAGAAGTATGTCGAATAAAAGCTTATTATTGAATTAAAATTTCAAATATGATGTATTGATTATATTTGCATAAATACTTGGTAATCACTTGCGAAATAAAGCAAAAATATAATATAATAAACAAAAAAATTGAATATTTAATGTAATATATAAATTTACATATACATAGATATTTGCTAATATTTGTTTATAAATTTAAACACATTTATATAATTAAAAGTAGCAAATTATGGAAAATAGTTAACATTCCATTTAAATTTAAATTTTATTTAAATTGCCTTTTTTTAACTTTATGCTCTTCGGAAGTATGAAGTATAATGCGAATTTGAATACAGTAATAGAATATACTTTGTTTTTGTAGCTAACATTGAAATAAGAAAATGATGCTTGTTTAAGAAAACCGTTTATAAAAAATTTAATTTTACTTGCGACCCATCATCGTACATTGTTATTATTATTCATTGGACCCAATATAACCTTCTAGGCATGAAAAGATATTATCGACATAGTAGGCACTGGTAAAGAAAATATCAAAATAATTCTGGGTAATGCGAAAGCTTCCAAATAAGTCTGTATGCAAAATTAAATACCTTATTTTGAAGGTCTCGTTCTTTAAAGCAATGTACAAGATTTTGGGAAAGATAACACAAAGTTGTTCACCACTTGCGTGCTTTTTCGACACTTTAGTATGTATTACATAAGTTTGTTCTTCAGATAAAAGCAGAGATGAAATGGTCGCTATTCTACTCAATGTTTGCCAAATATAAGCGCAAAGAAAACAAACAGTTGTGAATATATATTTTCGGTACGCCGAAGAATTCACACCCTTTTTAGTAAATACAACAAATTTTGTATGCTAGAATATTTTTCAAGGACTTGTGCTTTCAGTTAATTATAGTAGTATGTACAGAAGCATGAAGAAGCTGTCTCAACTTTAATAGAAACGGAATTATAAACCAAGAGAAAGAAGCACAGATGCTAACATTAGTGGCGTCTGTTTGTCTATGTGTTTGGTTGGGCAAATGATATACCCTAGCAAAGGGTATACAAAAAAATCATTTACATATATATTTGTATGTACATATATATTCATATATGTATATGTACTTAAAGATACTTGTATTTATTCGACAAGCGAGCAACGCGAATCATAAGAACAAACGCACAAGAACTCTTAGCTAAACTTTCATGACAATGGCAAGAGTAAACAAATGGTAAAATGCTAATGAATTACTAATTGAACAAGTATTTATGTAATGGGCCACAAACGTTGCACTGCACTAATTAACCGTTAGCTATAAAACATTTTTATGTCCAGCGAACATGCTTAGTATCTTCGTCTCCACTGAAAGTGGAACCTTTCTTGTATTTTTAAAGACTTCTGCTAAGATGGATTTATGTAACAATAATATTTTAACCACTAAAGACTAAAACAAAAGAGAAAAACTAGGCTAACTTTTTGTTATGTTATGCGTAATTATTTTTAATTCATTGCAAAACAAGAAACGAGCGTCTGCAGTTTGTAGATAGTTTATGTGAATCTCTTATATAAACGTCGAGTCTATGTGTGTGTGTTTTTGTCAGTGCTTGAATATATGTTTGTATGTGTGAGCATGTCAAGGCTGTGGCAGACATTTTGAGCGAACATTTCGCTGGTTAAGCCTTGACCAAAAATGAACTTTTAAGTTGCATCATGTGCGTTTCTATTTTAGTGTTAAGTGTGTGTGTGTGTGTGTTTGTATTTATGTGTATCTACATATATATATGTATGTAGAAATGGTAGTAAATTGTTCGAGCAAGCAACCAAGTAAATACTACATAATACGCAATGTTTCGCTTAATAAGCCAATTGCACATTCAGCTTAAATACTTGAGAAATATAAAATCTGTAAGCATCGAACCCAAAGGCAGCCAAAGCAATGTCCTTAGTGGCAAAACAACAGTTAAGACTCATATACACAAACACTTATCCTTTGGGATTGACTGTGTGGCTAAGCAGCGTCACTTAGTCTGTGTCGCAATGCTACTTACTCAAATAGAACGCCTCTTAAGTTGCCTTCCTTTTTGCGTTTTCAAGTATATGTGTGTGTGTGTGCGTGTAAGTGAGTACGTGTGTTAGTGTGTGTACTCGTGATATTTCCAATGCACCAGCACGTTCAATGCAATTGCCATCAATGGTTCAAACGTTCGGCCAGTCGACGACACCAGCGATAATGGCAAGACAGGCAGAACAATGAAGCGTAACAATTACATAATAAATTAATCGTTTGAGAATTATTTCATTTGCTTTACTCGTTGTCATTGCAGTTTGCTTTGATATTACGCGGTTATTGTGGCAAAAATGTAAAATGTCAATTATTATATAATTAATTAATAATAAATATATATATAAAATTTATATAAATATTTAAAGAATTTATAAAAAATATTTGAAAATACTTTCACTTTGTGCAGTATTTCCCCTGCATAAATAATACTTTTCTTTTCTGTTTTGTTTGTATTTACATTTATATTTTCATTAATATTTTTCAATTTCGCTTTTCGTTCACTTTGATCTGTGTTTCATTGCATAACTTTGAGTTAAATTTCGAATTTTTGTATACAATTCTTTATACAACAAGAGCTGCCAAACTAACGACAATCAGCGAAATTACAGTGCAGACAATAAATATTCGCTTAGCTTAGCTTGTCAATATCAATAAGCATTACGTTAAACTTCAGCTTTGCCGTATGCCCTAATAATATATAATTTTAATTTTTTTTGCTAAAGTCTTCACCAGCTAGCTTTCGTTTAAAGTACAAAGTTCAATTTGAGCATTTTGCATATGAAAATACAATAAATTTCACAAAAAATCGTTTGGTTTTTATTTCATCGTAAAAATAAACAAAAAGGAGCAACTGGAATGAAATAAGATTGAACATTGATAGGGACACTCCTGCAATACTGAAATGTTATAGTGGGTGAGTATATTATAGGTTTCGATTTGATTTGATTTCCCACTTGCTTGAATTCTTTGTGCTTCTCTTTGGACTTGAGGGCAACTTCCTTTTATATGCAAAACGCATTCAGCATGAAATTGAATATATATATGTATATACATATGTATGTACAAATGCGACTATAAATGTGTGAATTTATTCAAATGTATATATTCAAAGATATACAGTATTGTATTTATGTATGTATATATATATTGATAAACAGGGTCAAGTTTAAATATGGAGAAAACAAATCTATTAGCAATCTTATATATTCTTGACTCATGTTATTAGTTGCAACAAATTGTAATATAATGACAGAATCATGCAGCTCCTGTTAATATTAAGCTTGTAAGCTCATTTAGAAAGCTGCGTGGGTGCCATAATGTTTTTATGGATTGTAAGAATTGTAATTACAAATTATTGATTACTCGTTGTAAGAAGTGAAATTCAAAACACTTATCTATATATAAGAGTATTTGTTGTTATTCTTCTTATAGTAATAATAAGGATGAAAAGTTTATGTTCGGCACGCTATAAAAAGATTTGTGGCATGTTTTATACAAAGAGATTTTATGCTGAAAAATTACAAACTACTTAGTTCGCCGCCTTAGCAGCTGATGCTGACTATGAGTATCTGCCACGCGTCCTCGTATAATTCTGATGGAAACTTTTGATTCTATTGTTGTCTAACACCGCTATTCAAGAAAACCAAAATTATAAATAAATAAAGCACAGTAGCATGCAACAGTTATATGTGTATACGTATACGTAATATATACATATGTGTGTATTTAGGTTTGTGTGTAAGAGCATGCAGATACATTGTGGTTATCACAAGATAGATAGAGAGAGAGAGAGTGAGAGCGCATTTCATTTGAAAGCTGCTAAGGACAGGCCACGTCATAAGAAATTATGTTAAATATGAAAGAATTATTATCATTGGCACACCGAAGATTTAATGCTCTTGTAACTCTTTTAAGATAATTATGACAAATGTCAAATTCGGTTCGTTTCGGCATAAACAGAATACAGCAATAAAATGCAGCTAAATGAATCTGGACAGATCTAGTTTTATTCGGTTTTTGATGTTCCTTAATTATGAATGTATATACTTAATGCTATGTCAATTTCTGTGCGTTACAAAGTAATGTACAAAATGAATATAGCTCAGCAAGTGTATAAACATAACCAAATATTATATAGAAAGTGTGTGGGGGTTAAATTCTAATTAAATGCTTTCGCTTGCAAGAGTTAAAATGCAGAAAAGGGTTTTACGGCCAAAATGGCAATGCCTGAACGCGTTTTATAACAAAAGATATAATGTAAATGGAATTTGATGCCAATGGCAGATCTGTACCTCCCACCCCGCTTGGCTTAGCATATTCATGTGAAAAATGCAAATGTTCATTACAGGCGCTACGAAATTAGAACTGTGCGCGTTATGCATGATTAATGTTTGGTTGTGTGAGTGTCTGTATATGTGTAGGTGTGAGTGCTTATAATGGATAACTGCGAGAGATATTGTATGGAAGACATGTTTATATGTATATAATCAGCTATTTTATATATGTTAGGCATTTATTTCTGATTCATAAATTTACCTTTATGTTTAGTAAATAGTTTTGTTAATTATTATATAGTCGCAGTTTTTTTTTTTTTGTTTGTAAAAAAAAACATATATATTTAGACAGGAAGAGACAGAGAGAGAAAGATTAAGAATAGAGCAAAAAATATATATATATAAATATATTAGAAAAAGCTATATATTAATTTACAACAATAAAAAAAAAAACAATTATTAAGAACATTGACAGGCAACACTGTAAAGCAAATGTTGAAGAACTTGCTATAGGTTGCGGTCGAGATTAGTAAGTTAGTTAGCTAAAAACAATTTGAGAGCATTATTAATTGCAAAACACGTAAAAAGTTAGCTTCGGTTAGCCGAAGATCTTATACCCTTGCAGGCGCTCATACAAAAACTTATTTGAATGTCAAATATATGCAAATATACAGTGATGTATTCTCAGATATATATATATGTAGGTATGTACATATGTCTGGTGATCCTATTATTATCAATTTTGCTTATCTTTCATTGCATTTTGATTGGGATTTAATTATCAGAGACTTAAATTTTATTAACTTATGTTCACTAAAACGTAATGGTCCGTGTGGTCGGTTAGTTTAGTCTTATATATTATATATGTATACTTTTACGCTGTCAGACAGACGGAATTAAAGTAATTTGAGCCTAACAAAAACTTTTTTCCTGATTTATTGTTATACATAAAAAATGCCCTGCATGGGTATAAAATAGACAAAAAATGATTATAATATTTATAGGTAATTGTTTAATATGTTAAAATAGATATATATAATTGTTAATCTTTCAGAGTTCTTCTATAGTTAGCATATTTACCCATGATAAGTAAGGGTGCGCTGCTTGTTATGCTATGATTACTGGTACTGCTTTTAGTGGCGCTTCATTTGAATTTACATCTAAGTTGCTCTTGTAGTTGTAGTTCTAAATGTTGTTGTTTTAATAGTAGTAGTAGTAGTTGTATTCGTTGTAGTTGTAGTTGTTTTTGTTGTTGCGAATTCGAAATCTATTATATATTCGCTAATTTCGTGTCGATTGTATTATGAGTTGTAGTTATTGTAGTTGTTGGTCAAGAACCTAATGTTTTCATAAAATATTTTAAAGAAATATACATCTCTCTTTTTCTCTTTTAATATATATTGTGTATAACAATGTTATAATTATTATTAATTAATATGAAAATAAACAGAATTGGTAAAATATTTATATATTCATATGAATAATATAATAGAACTAACGAGAATTTTATATATGTCATGAAAACATTTTTATTTATACTCTTGCGATTTTCTGTCTATCAATTTATAATGATTGGTGCGATTACTAAAAGTACACAATGAATGTAGGTAAAGCAGCAATCAAAAAGTTAACAAAGAGCCTAAAGAAACCTTGACAACGACGAGTGGTCAGCCACGTTTGTAATTTTTCCATGGATTTGGATTAGGTAAGAAAAAGTCGTCGCACTTGCACAATTTTTACAGTCATAGTTGTCGTGCTATTGTGTTCTGCGCCTCATCGATTCTTTTTTTTTTTATCTTGACCCACTTTTAAGTTCTAACTTAGTATAGTATATATATATATATATATATATATATATACTATATTATGTATATATATTGTAATACATTATAATATTTTGAAATACATTCGAAATCTTTTCGTTACTTAAGTATAAAGTATAAAGTAAAGCATAATGCTAAAAGCTACCAAATAATCATCTGGTTTATTACGTTGTTTTATTACGTAGCTGTATGTAAATAAATATTCTTGGAAATGCTAAACAGCGCATAAAGCTCTAAAAGACTTCTCCCTACAACTTTGGTGTTAGCATTTAATCCCTAATACAGCGGCAGGGTGGCACATAAATATAAATTATATAAATTTAGCTCAAATTAATTGAATGTTGTAATTTACTCATAAGAATTATAAAATATTATATATACATAGCGTTGAACTTAAATAGCACTTTGCCATTTTTTTCTTTCCTTCATTCACAATTACGCAATAGCACCATAATAATTTTTCTGTCGGCAATGTGAGGAACAGCGATTCTATCAAGCATTGTATTACTAACATTTGTGAGTATCGTATATGTATCAATATATAGATTCTTGTGTACGATATTACAATAGTCAGCAATTTATTTGTACAATTGTGAGCGGAAGACAACGGAAATAGCTGAACAACTGAAATGGCGCGCGGCCTCGACTGCAAAACGGAAGTTTCAATGAACTCATATGTAGCATACTTTTAGGCTCAATATTAAAATTAAACTAGAAGAGCGCGTTGGCTAGTTTTAAATGCATTATTCCGGCCAATCGATATTATTGCGTTATTCAATTAAGCACAAAAGCTCCCTCACACTTTAACACAATTGAGAGATTGGAAAATGTATTACTTGCATGCAATTAACATTCGCTACTGTTGCCTCTCTATGAATATTCATAACTTATATACAAACTACACTGTGTATAAATTTATTTTTATATAAATAACAAAAGAAGCTACGCTGACTATGCACGTGTACGGGTTTATTTCCGATGCTGCTGCTGCTATCGCTGCTGCTACTGCTACTGTCGTTGCTGTTGTCATTGCTTGAAACGACGTAACACAGACGAATATCAAGGGTAATTTTTAGCAGCCACATAAAACGAGCCCACACAATGACAACAACTGACAGGCGACTGAGGCAGCGCTGAGATATAAAAACATAGATAAAAGTGGCAAAATACTTGCGGAGGCCAAACAGTAGAAACTAGAGGAGCAAGAAATAACAGAAATACTAACATCTACACGTGCCAGTACATATATACATACATATATATGTAGGTATGTACATACATACGTACATACGCAGATGGGGACCACACTCACTCTCAATTTTGTGCTCAGCTATGATGCATGTGTGTGTGTGTGTGTAGTATGTGTGTTTGAGTGTGCGTGAAGCACGTCAGACAGTCTCAAAGCATTTCGCTTGCTAGCTGTTTTCATGTTAACTTGCTGCTATTTGGTGCTGTGTCGTCATCAACCCTCCCCCAATGTAGACTCAAACACACACACACACACACACACACACACTGATACGAACAGGGCATACAGAGTTTACCTGCCCACACGCATACACAGATACATATACATATACAGCTACAGAGCACGAAAACAACGTTCATTCAATAAACTTAACTAACACGCACACAGGCACACACATACACAAACAAACCACAAATATAAAATCACATAACACATACACATACAAAACACATACATGTGCGTTTGCGTGAAATGAATTTCCTTCAGCTTTCGCTTTCCGTTTTCCGCACTAACGACGCACACAGCTGAGAGTTCCGCACTTAACTAACTAAAATGCTTCACAGCCACAATATAGCATAACCAGAGTCCAAAAAGTCAGCTGTCAGTCATGCGCATTACAACATTTCAGTACTGTCGCATTCGCAGATTGTCAGCTGATTACACTGCACAAAATGAATTACTTACTAGTCTCCACAATTAGAATAGCAGTTACAAATTCACATAATAACTCCTGATGTCGTTGCAAACGATCTCGCACAATTAGAACTCGTTCCAACAGATAACCCATCATTAAAATCTCTACTTTGAACATTGCACTGACATCGATCAATTGTTGTACATTAAGTGTTTCCAGCGTTGCAAGTTTACCAGCCAGACATTTAGCCATACTGTCCAGTGATCTTTTCTTTTGGGATCTTTTACATAGTTGATCCTCATTCGTATGCTGCTTCTGTTGAGCCATATGATGATGATGACAGCGTCGTAGACGTCTTGCCTGTTGTTCCTGCTTGCCGTAAATGTCACATAGCAATGCATTGAGTAGAGTTTTTGTATCGCTGTTGCAAGTTGTTAAGTTAACGCTTATCACTACTGCATGCAAATTGAAGTACTCACCTCATTTTAAAGCCTCATAGATAGCATGTAGCGGTATGTGCTTGCTTGTTTACTAACAGAGCTAAACTTATTTTAACCTGTTTAATCGTATTTTGTATTATCATTTCTTCAAGTAAAATAATTGTATTGAAATAATTGTATTTACATAATAATCACAGCAAGTGTGAGTGTTTTTAAAATGGAACAAACATTAAAGCAACATTCTCACTAAATTTGCGACTCTATAAATTAATTGGAAACGTAGCCCCATAGTATCGTATACTTTCAAAAACCCAGAGAAAACAAGCACGAATTGTTACTTTCTGTTACTGTTACTGTTACTTGAATTGCTGTCAATTGAAAAATCTCATTTCAGATTTAATATGAATTGAAATAATTGTTTATTTTCATAAAATTTTCTTTTGGTTTCTTATATAATTCATTTCAATTTTTTCTTTCAATTTTGTGCATTATTTGTAAATATATCAAGTGATGATAGATTAGTTATATGATAATTTTTAGAGCAAAAATTTCAATAATAACTACGAATATAAAATGTGGTTTGAAAACTCAGATAAATTTTTGATTTATGAAATTTTCGAAATACTTAAGGAAAAGAAGTGAAATACTAATATGATGTCATCCAAACATTTTAAAGATCAGTAAAATGTACTATCCATGTGAGTATTCAGTGAGAAATTACGATACATGCCGAAACGCACAACATCATTGGAGAATTTTTGCGACAGAGGATAGAAACGCGATGGTATCGTATATGCATTTGGTGCATAATATCCATATTCCGAGTTACAAGTACGATACATGGTATTTTTGTCCGTTTCTACACCATATCCTTTGAAATTGTCTGAAATCATTGATTATTATTGATTGAAATGATGGAGGCACTGAAATCACAATGGCAAACAATACTTACAGGGACATTTAATATCTTCGCGTTTGTGTAGATTCTCATAGAGTTTAGCCGTCTTCACGACCGGCTTACGTTTTATGAATTTTAAAAACTCAACCTCCGGATTGAAGGTCTCCAAGTCATCACAGAAATGTTCACACATTTTTTTTTTAATGAATCTCTTAACTAATGTTTGTTCTTTGAGGAAAACTCAGAAAATAATAATTCCAATACTTCTGAACTAATATTAAAGCATATCGAACAAATATCTAACAATCGCAAAGGTTGCTAAGCTACATCAAATGGCTAACTATACAAATTAGAAATCAAATTCAGGCGCCATGGCCAAGCCAGCACATGCGCATTATGTTTGTGCTGTCAAATTGACAGTTGGTCGTCTGAGCAACCCCCATTGGAAATTTATACATGTACATAAATAGAAATTATCCAACAACGTGTTAGATTAACTCGATGCACACAATGTATAATTTATCAAATTTTCTAAACTTTATTATATGCATGGCAAGCTTTAGTCAATCGTTTGATGGAGCCTTGGCAATAAAGCGTGGACCACATCATCCACGTGGTGAAACCCGACGAGTAGATCAACATTTGACACATGAGGAACAGTAAGTTGAATAAGCCAGATTAAGAGAAATATAATTTGAAAACTCTTAAACTTTACTCTTTCTAGTCGCATTGATGATGATCTTAAGGACATGGGCATCCAAGCAAACTTGGATGATATGAGTGAAGAAGAAAAGATATTCTATATGTTTAAGGTATGCATTGTACATTGTACAACATATGTGCCTATTGACCTACTGATTAATTCACACATATACATACACACACACACACACACACACAAAATAGGCCCATGACAATGACAACAACAATGCATTGGATGGTCTAGAAATGATACAATCGGCCATGCATCATAATATTGATTACTTTAAAAACAATGATGGCAATGAATACTTGCAAAATGCAAGTGAAGAACTTGATCATTTTATTGGTAAGACTAATGACGACTATATTCACACATACACACAATACTTGCATACACTAATAATTAATGTTTTTACAGATGCTATTGACAAGTTTCTGTTAATTGCGGATGACAATAACGATGGCCTATTGCATTATCCAGAATTTGTGAAGGCCGTTACCGGAGGCAAGGAACAACTAAGTCTGGAGAAAAATATATTGCGTTAAATTGAAAATGGCATACAAATCTAATGCTGGCAATGAGGCAATGAGGCTTTTTTTTAATGAATACAATAATAGATTTTAACTTAGTTAAATGTTAGCATTATTTATATAAAAGTATTTCCGCGCTGAACTATTGAGACTGTAACGTTTTGCACATACTACATTAACAACACATTACAACTCAGAGCCAATGAATGCGCCCTTAAGCAATACCAAAGACATACTTTAATACGATATCATTTTATATTCATAAACAAAAACATATTTATTTTATTTGTACTACAATATACTACTATATATACTATATATCATTGTAATTAATCGAAAATGTTCGCTGAATATGATATGACTTCAGCTATAAGAGACCATCACAGGATTTGGTGGTGTTGCAATTTCCTCCTCGATACCCATCGTATGCGGCACGTTCCATTAGCACAATCATATCGATATAACGAGCTTTCTCTGTGGGCACTCTGTAAATTATAAGCCCAATGAGACAATGTTAACAGTGTAAATGAATTGCAGGCATTTCAAGCATTTCTTAGCTCACCCATCGAATATCTCAATGGCGCCCAACAGAGCGCGAGCCGCTTTAGCGTATTCATAGGCAGCATTTGGACAAGCACAGGCTGCTGCATATAGACAATCATCATGGCCAGCTCCCTGGGCTGCCAGAAAACCCATTATGAGATAGTCATCGCCAGAAGTAAGTCCAAGGCCATAGGCACCATCCGCAGAGCGTGCATAGCCATGACCATAGCCACTCCAGTGTCCCGCGCCCAAGAGTCCCGCCGAAAAGATCAGAACCTTGAGCAGTACAATGATCAACAAATTGGTCAAATTCAAGCTGAGCACCTGAAATTAACTGACACATGCAGTAATCATGATTCGTTCATTATGAGAAACTATAGACGCACTTGACTATTGCCCGCAGAGCGATGCAGTAGTTCCTTGGCCACCTGTACGACCACATTACCAGCAGGGCTGCCAATAATATTCTGTGCACTTCTTAGCCAAGTTAGCGGTCGCAATTCTACTTGACTATCGTTCACTGTGCTCTCTGTAATCTCCAGCTGATGTTGTACACTGGCTGTTTGGGAGAGTTGCAGGATTGCAAATAATGCCAATAAATGGCAAATTGTGGTTGCATAATTCCACTTGGATTGCATTTGGTTGAATGTCAATGCCATTACTGCTGCTGTTGCTGCTACTGCTGCTGCTGCTGCTTCTTCTGTTGACTTCGGAAGAGATCGCGTGCTATTGCCACTGTTTTTGTCAGTTGGTGCGTCGTGACTGGTCTGAAATATGGCAAGTGTCTGGTTTTTATCTGTCGCATATCTCTCGATCACAACTGTTCCGGCATATGCAGGTAGAGTAGACAGAGCGCAGAGCAGAGCAGAGATTTAGAGCCAAATTCAAGACCATGGAGACATTACATGTTGTGCCTCGTTGCACCATAAAAGAGAGCGAAAAAAAGAAAAAAAAACATACATTAACAAGAAGAACGACAGAAACATCGAGAGTGTTTTTCCTCATGTCATTAGCCTTAAATTGGCCAGACATTTTTCCACTTCAAGGATTCACACTGGCAACCGGCTTACCTGTTACCAGTAATCCTCTTGCTAATTTCCAGGTAAACGCACGCGAAATTATCCGTGAAGAATCATAGTTAAGTATAGTAACACAATTGTTATTGTTTTTGTATCAATCATCAACTCATTTTTATTGTTACTTGGATTTTGTGTGTTGCTGTTATCCATTGGAATATAGTTGAAAGTGTTTTTATTTATTTAGTTATTTATTTATTGTATATGGTATTTTGTATTGTTGTATATATGTATAATGTATTATTCATATATGTATATGTATGTATGTATGTATGTATATATATTTCAATAAATTTCTTTAATTATTTTTATTTATTTTCAAGTATTTGTATTTGATGCCCATATTTGTTTTTCGTATTCATTTTCATTTTCATATCGTTTGCGTTTTTTGTTTATTTATTTCATATTGTTTTTTTTTTTATTTCTTTAATTTATTACATTTAATGTAACCATATCAACTTGTAGGAATTTGTATTTTTTTTTTATTTATTTAATAATCAATTACAGACAACATACATATAAACACATAATTAGATAGCCGTGTATATTTTGTATATGGATTAATATTTGCACACAATATAACCGAGTATTTATTTCGTATAATTTGCAACATATAATGTAGGCATAATATATAATATGTATTATAATATATAATTATATGTATGTATGGATGTCATAGTATATTATTGTATATGCTTCTTTGAGTATTATTTTTGTCTTTTTTTTTTGTGTTTTTGTAATTTCTTTTAATGTTATATTTCAGCATTTTTATTCTTTTTATCATGCAATGATGCACTAATAAAACATGAAATAACATATATGTATGATATATATGTATGTATATGATATATAAATGCGATAATGCCTGAATTTATTTATTTATGTACGTTCTGTATTTGTCCGTGCGTATGGTGAATACTTTTTTATAAATATAATTTAATATGATTTTTCTTTTGATATATGTGTATGTGTATGTGTCAGTTGATGATTTTTAGATATATAGTATGAATATGATTCGTTTTGTATGATAATGTTTGCATTTTGTGGGATGTAGTACATGTAGCCAAAGAGATATACATATATGTATTTAGATAAGTTTGATATCAATTATTGTATATTAGATCAAGTTCATAAGTTGAAAGTAATTTATCTCAAAGTTTTTAATGTAACTTTTTCAGAATATCGAACAGAACAATTTCCTGTATTTTTTTTTTTTAATACTCTTGCAAGTTAATATTAATTTTTTGTTTTTTTTTTTTATATATTTAGCTTCAAATCTATACTGATAAAATTTGATGTATACTGCATAATCTTAACATGCAACATGCCTGGTCAGACTAAGATATAGTAATAGCTAACAGAGAAATGATCGGCAGAATATTAAGTCAAAACTTTTATAGTATAGTATTATATAAAACTTTTCGTCTTAAGCTTGCAAATGTATGAAACCTTCGGCGAACCGAAGATCACAAAATTTTCATTCTTTTTAGTAAATTCGTAGTAATAAATTATTTATAGAACATTCGAAATTTGTTTTTTTTTAATTTTTTGTTTTTGTTGTTTTTAAACACTACTAAACTTGAAGAGATTTTATTGAATAGAAGTATATTGAAATTTTAAAGTTTATATTAAAACAGTATTGTTTTTGGTTTAAAATTTGACTATTGCTCGTTTTTCATTTAACTATGTCATAAATATGTTTATAATATAATATAATTTTACTACAAATACATAAAATTTTTTATTTTTTAGAACATTAAATATTCGTACAACCAAAGTTAAAAGATGGTTTAACTATTTTCGCGATATGTAAATGCAATAACATATACAATTTAAATATTTTGCTATTGTTTCATTAAAATAATAATGATAATAATAATAATAATAATAATAATAATAATAATGCTTTAACATGTGCGTAACAAATAAAATAATTTACGAACATTTTAACTCATTTTAATTCTTGCAAGGAAATATTTATATTTATTCCCAGAAGTTATCAATGCACAGAATCTTGCAAAGTATCATCAGTATGCCAATCGATGGCATTTTATTCTTGTATTTAAGTTAATATTATAATAAGCTGCTCAACTAATATATACTTGTATCTTCGTTGTTGTAATTGTTGAGTTGAATTCAAGTTGTATTCATAACATGCACAGAAATGCCTAGATGACAAATGCATACATATGTATGTCTGTATGTATATGTTAGACAAGTGTCTTTATATATATAATATATATATATATATAATATATATATATATATATATGGAAATATGTATTATTGCACTTAGACATTTTCATTGATTCATATTCTGTTGTGTTGCTTTTTTAGCGTTCTGTTCGTAAACATTAATATAACTTTTTGTTTTTGTTTTTTTTTTTTTTTTCATTCTCTCAGTTGGTACAATGTTTTTAATTATTTCAATATTTTAATAATTTAATTTTCAGTAAATTGGTTTTTTATATATCTCACTATGTGCTAGTACTCATTTATGTACATAGTGTGTTTGTGTTACCTGCAGGTATAATGTATACTTATAGTTGTGCACATGTGTCTATCAACATTGACTACTAATACATAGGCAATAATAACTTTTGGGGGCATATGTATAATAAACATTTAATTTGTGTATATGTTGCTTTTTTTGTGTATGCGTATTGTTATATAACATTTGCTCATATTTCTTTATAATGTATACATTTATGTATATATATATATGTATGCATGTTTATTAAACATTATATTATTAACCATTTTCCATTTGTTTGCATTTCATATCCATATAGCAGTCTACATATATGGACTATAATTCTCCATTATCAACTTTTTCGTATATTGTCTTTTATAAAAGCTCACGAATTATTAGAAATTCGTGGCTATTTCTCAATAGTTTTATAAGTATTGATCATTAGATTCCACTTTTTTTTTGTTTTTGTTTTTTTTTTTCACATCTAACAATATAAATTGTATCTTGAATCCCAAATTGTTGTTTTTTTTTAATATCAATTTAACATGAAATATATGACTGCGTATATACTGTATATAAATATTTATATATTTATTTATAGCAACAGTTAGTATGCCATTAAGTATTTCAATAATTATTATAATGCTCTCAGATTCTTGTCTCAATAATAATATTTATATGAATATATATATATATCTATATATATCTTTATGCAAAACTTTTTATCCCTTATATTCTCCTTATCGTTCTTCAAAACCAGTCAAGTCATCGTCGAAGTTGCACATATGAATTGGTGTAACTTTCTTTCTTTCATTATTATTGTTATTTAGGTGGTTATAATTTTACATCATAAATAGTGTATAGCGTTCGTGAATAGATCGATCGCATTTATCTTTTTGTTTTTTCTTCCCTTAATGCAAATGATAAATAATTGCATACATAATATAATCAGCGATTAACAGGAAATATTTAATATATATATATTTATATGTAGATATTGTTGCATATTTAGCTAATTTGTATCGATAGTGGAAATGATAGTAACTCAATGTATGTAAATACAGACTGATACGGAAGTATCTCAGTGTGTAAGTATGTAGTATGTTTAATGATAGAGTATGTTTATATGTAAGTTTAGTGTGTTCTTCATTCCCATGAAACCAGGAAACTTCGGAGGCAGAAAAAAAAGACAGATTTGCCATAGATTAAGTATATATATGATATATGTATGTATGAATGTGTATGTCATGTACATACTTTAGAATGTATGTTTTTAGTAGACATTATGTCATTATGTCACTTTTCATATTTATTTTAAATCGAGCTCATCATCTTCGTCAGGCTTGGCGTTCCATCGCTTAGTAGTCGAATTAACACTGCTAACACTTCCTGTTTCACTATAATCACTGAATCCCGCATTCTGTATTCCCTCGTATATTTTGTAGGAGTTGGAACTGGATCCAATGCCACTGGTGCACATGCTCATGCTTTTGGCAGCACCAAATCGATCGCTCTTATAATTGGATGGGGGACCTCCAAAGATCATGTCTGCATCAGAAATAGAACCACCGGATCGTGTATATTTTCCATTGCCTGATGTTGATGTAGATGTCTTTGTGTCCCCGAAAATGATTTCCAAGTCGGATTGCTTTGAGGCTGTAAAATACAATAAGAAATGAATATCTGCCGATATATATATACCTAGTACATCAATTATGCGTGAGTGCAGTCGAGTTTCAATTCTAGCACGCTTATCATTAGCACTACTTGGGCCAATTATGATTATATAGACTGATTACGATGATGATATTGTAATTATGATATAATGAACGTTATCAAAAATGCATTAATAAAATTTATTTTAATGACCAAATGTTTGTATGCTCATGACTTCGAATGGTAATGTGAATGTTTAGAAAATATATTTGTTATACACTTGCAAGGATAATTTAACCATGAAATATTTTCGTTTTCTCTTTCAGTCAAGAAACTAAATTTTCATTTGTAGGGTAGCTTCGGACCACTATTGAATATGACTATTTTAGGATTCGGATTGTCCGAATGACATATTTTTAACTAATTTCATCAGAACACTATTATATGTCACGATAGAATCTATCTTCCAAAAAAAAAGAGTTTTTTAATGAACATTTTAATTATGCTTGCAAGGGAATGAAATCCTCAAAATGTGAATAATTCGTTCACTCGTTAAGTACGAATGTTACATGCGTTACTCCAATGAATCGATTGTTATGAACTTTTATTTATGAATTGATTCTAAGTATAATATCTTCATTTGTTAGTCTAATTATTTTTTGATAACTCTGCATTTGCGCTCATTAATCATTACGAACATACACACACATATGTATATACTCTAATAATAAACTCATACATACAAAAGGAAGAAATAAAAAAAAGGGTTGCAAAATATGTTTATCGAATTTTGGACTACTTGAAGCTTCTATTTGGCTATATAAATTTATATATGTATGTATATAGTATAAATATGCTGAGCGTGTCTTTTGTGCGTGCCGTTAAAAAAAAAAAGCCACAAAATAACTGAGTTAGCGGTGCGCTCTTGCGAGTAGTTACTGTACTTCAGAGTTCCTGTTGGCTGTATGTTTCGAGTTCAAGTTGTGTTTCATGAAGATTCGTGCGTGCAGACAAAGCGAATAGCAGCACTGACAAGTGTCGAACTTACAAAACGGTTTTCGGGCGCACATGTCGCGTACGTAATATTTGGCTTACACTGGCTTACACTGAGAGTTGGCTATCAAAAAAGTAGAAAATCAAAGGACAAAAAGAAGGAGAAGGAGGAAAAAACGGGTGGCACCTAATTTGATTTTGGCTAATATTTTTGACACGCTGCCTATATACTTGGCAATATCGATTAATTTTACATTTACTTGCTTGCTGCTGCTAAAACTTGAAATTCATTCAAGTATTTAACTATTTTTGTAATATAATATATGAATTATGGGCATTTATATATGTATATATATTGGTATATGTATGTAGATTATGTTCATTGGGTATTACATGAGTATTATTTGTGTTAATATTAATATTTATATTAAAGCTTATTTATTTATTTTGCTGTTGATACTGATATTTTTTTTATATTGAATTGATAACTGATACTGATAATAAGATGAGATTCAATGAGAGATGGATATGAACGTAGTTAAGATAAGTAAGTAGATATATGGACCCGATCTAGGTTTTACGCAACGTTAGGCTGACTAACAGCACTCCCACTGCTAGATAATTACCATTGCTCTCGGATCGTGAGTAAGAGGGTCGCGTATATGAGGGCAGATCGCTAGGATTATTATAGCCGGCCTGCGATGCTAGAGAATTTGAATCATAGCCAGAGGTATCGCCCGGTAGGGCTGCTGTAGTAACAGCAGCTGGTGCACTATAAACACTAGCCGATCTAATGCCAATCGCTGAACGCCAATCATTAGTGGTAGCTGAAGTTGTAATGGCAGCAGCACCAATTGCATCGGTTGTAATCGCAGTGACGCCGCTAGCCTCGCCGGCACCAGTAGCAGTTGCTGCAGTATTTGTGGTGTTTGTGTCCATACGTGTGATAGTTTCAATAGAACTGGTGCTTTCATAATTTCCATAGCTAGTCTTATCCTTGCTCAACGAGCTGCTGAAACTATTCCGATAAGCGCTGGCGCTTGCACTAGAACTATTTGTATTCATATTGATGTTCGCGTTCACATTGGGTGGCGGTGGTGGTGGCCCAGATGGTGGTGGTGGAGATTTAATGGAATTGCCATTACGATTAATACGCGACGAGATCGAAGATGATGAAATCGATGATGATGAAGACGCTGTATTCGAGATTCCACTAACACTGCCCGATTTGTTCGGTTCCTTGTCGAAAGGATTGACACGTTCCTGTGGTTCAAAGTTAGTCACTGGCTTATATGCATCAGTTGTTGATGTTGATGTAATTGTTGATGTTAAAGATGTATCCGTAATTGTATTGACGCTATCCGAAACGGGCATATCGGCGGAGCTGGCCGATAAAGGTTTAGTTGAATCCTCCAATGGACGGCTTGGCTGTGTAGATATTACATCAGTGCCGCTGGATTTACCGCTCGATGCGAACGAGAACTGTTTACCCAGGAATGATCCGCTGAAGCCACTACTGCCTCCGCTACTGCCTGGTCCAGCGCTGCTGGGCACACTGCCCAAGCCACTGCTGTTACTTGTCTCGCTCGCTGTTCTGCCGCGTTTCTTATTAGCGATTTCCTACATGTCGCCAAAGATCCCTGCAAATGTCTTCCTCAAGTTCTTCATGGTATCCTCCGCATCCTCAACGACTGAGCTCTGAGATTGCGGAGGACGCTGTCCAACCCTGGACGCTGATGAAATGCTCGATGCCTGTGACGTTTGTGAGTCACGTCGGACACCAGCAATTGTGCTGGGCACTGACGAGGAAGGTTCCTCAGGTAGCTCAGAAATGCTGCTTCGGCTACTTAGCCTACCAATAGAGCCCACGGCTGGTGAAGTTCTTTCCGGTATGGGTGGTGGTCCTCCCATAGGTGCTGGCCTAGGCCCAGCAGGCAACGGTGGTGTTGCTGTCATGTCATCAGTGGGGCTCTCAGCGCGAGAGGAGACCGAGGAGCGCGATGGTAACTTGCCAGGACCTGTCTGCGCCATGTTTGGACGACAAACATTCTTCATCCCAAAGTAAAGCATTGATTTAGTTATACTTCACAATGCTTACACAGTAGTTTCTGAACTCACCTGCATGCGTCCCGACACTAGATCAGCAATCTGCCTCCGATCCTCCTCTTGGCTATCGCCAATCAGAGCAAAGGTGCTGTCACAGGCACTAATAATGTACTCCCGTCCATCTTTACCAACAACTACAGAGACGCCACATACTTCCATGCCACCAAATAGTTCTGATATCTGAAATGTATATAATTATAAATATGATTGAATATTGCATGTTTTCTTAAGTCGTAGATCAATTTAACATTGTCTGTGATATCGTTATGACTCATATTGCAAGAATCGAAATCGAAATAAAAGTAAAAATTGAAATCAAAATCTGTTTTCGGTTTCATGCGCTGATTATTATTCACAATTCGCTCACTTCACATACTTCAGTTCTGTGTGGGCTTCAGTTCTTATTGTATTTTAATGTTGTTGCTGTTGATCTTGTTGTTGTTGTTGTTGTTGTCGCAAGCTCATGGTTTTAATTACAAAACAGTTTGCTTTGATTAGAAGCGACTGCATTTTGTTTAGAACTCTGGAAATGACGTCTCACTCTCAGCGTCATTCAGCGTCTCTTTACGTCTGTCAGTCTGCGACCGGACGGCCGCCCACCTCATTCTTCATAGATACTTTTAATATACATTGCATTGCATTGCATTCCTTGAAAACTTATCTAATTTATGTATAAATTGCAATAATTGCAGTTTATTTATGCATATACGCGGAAATATTTGACTCAGCCTAGAAGGGTAAATTAAGTTAATGTAAATGTATGTAAAAGGTAAAGTCTAGAGGTATTGTTCGTATTCAACGCATCAAGGGCAGACACTCAAATTCTGGAATGTACATTTCATTAATGATGATGAGCTCTGCTTCCCATGCTTCATGAAGCTCAAATATATAATAAAATATATTTTATACATTGTTCTATGTAGATCACATATTGTTGTTTTATTCAAGGTTGCAGAGTATTTTAAAGTCGGTTGACCGCGACTGTAGATTTCTAACTTGTTAGCTCTAAGTTTTTCTTTGCCATTGATAGTCATATAGTATTTGTACTATATGATAAAATAGCACATTTGATGCAATTCTCATGTTTTCATGTTAGAAATATTTTAGGTACTCAGTGTCCCGTTATCGTACTGCATTTCCAAGTATTGACTACACACGATTAGGAGTCACTGTTTAAACATTGCCTGAATTTACATTATATGTAACGGTTAGATTTGTATTTTTGTAATCAAGTCAATGAGGTGGCCCTGCATCACCAATATCAATGCACCACGTTAACCGGGGGCAATACACAGCAAGTAAAATTGTCTGCTCAAAATTTGCCGCAAATAATTGAAGTCAATTTTGCAGTTATTTTGATTGGCAGCATTTGATAAATGTTTGTCGCTTTGGGCTGCCTTGCAAATGCACCACAAACATTCAGCTTACGCTTTCGTAGGGTATCTTGGTTTGACAGAACCGTAAATAATAAATTTGAAAGTATTCAATGAAGATGTAGTAGTAACTGTGGTTCATTTTAAGTTCATTTTAAGAAACTTACCTCATCGACCCAGGTTTTGTACTTCTCGGTTAAAGTAATTTGCTCGAGCATGGCTGAGCCCTGATTGGTCTTCCAATTGCCAGTGATGGATTTGCGCCTGTTAAAGCAAGCACAAGCATATTCGAGTATAATAAATTAGCGAAATTATCATGGTTAATTCGTATAAAGAAAATAAAAACCAAATCATTTCATATTTGCATTAGAGTTCGTTGAACCCGTCATTGAATTGGTAAATCGCTGAACCCAAACAATGAACTGCACTTGGTAAAATAATTGCCAATTGCAATTGCAATGGCAATTGACAATGGTATCGAGGTCGCTTTTGTTGGCTGACAGTTACAGTGGGCCCAAGGTCAATCGTTATCCATGGACAACAGCACTCGACCATATGTTAATAATCAGCATCGATATCAATAGCAATGAAGACGCTTTCAGCATTTACCGCCTGTCATTGAATTATTGTCGGGATCTATATCCACTTACATAAATGCCTTGTAGTTGTTGCCAATCTTTTGAATGTGAACGCTGAACTTGGCATCAATGTAGGGCTCAATGGTGCAATAACAATGCGTATCGTTGCCAGCACCGCTTACAAGTCCAGCTGCATCTTGCAGTGCGCTCTGATTCTCCAGTCGGGCTGTGGCAACACCGCCATGGCAATGTCCAGCCTTCAACACACTGGGGAACTTGGTGAATTGGAACTGCAATGATAATGGAAATGCCAAATACAATTAACTTATTGCTTTTATATACATATATATATATAAATATATCTATGTTAATATTATGTACTATGTATTAATATATCGATGATTTTCTTTGTTGATTTTTTCACTTTTTCTTTCTTTTTTTTAAATTAATATTTGCTGGAAAAAAAACAACAAATGAGAAAATGTACTTGTAATATTTATTTATATTTTTGGTTTTGGAAAACTGCCAAAATTTGCTTTGGTTATCGTCGGCTTTGTATGACGTTCGATTTAATTTTTGTTGGCTATAAACTATATATAATATATAGGTTTTGTATTGTTGAATGTCATGCATGCCACTTGCTGCTTAATTTTCTTTCTTTATTTTTTTAAGTTTTCTCAGTATTTGTTTGATTTTAATTGAATGAAATATTTTAAATTTGATTGCTTTTCGTTTTTCATCCTGGCTATAAATGAAACCACAACGCATTTTCTAATTTAAACTAGAAATTGAAATATTTTAACTTTTTCGTAATGGGCATACCAACCCAATATTTTAAAGAAACCGGAAATTAAATTTATGAACTGATTATACTGATATTAGAAAATAATGAATGTAAATTTTTTTCGAAACTAACCGTAGGTATTTTTCAAAATAATTTAATTTCTATGAAAGCATTATTTATTATTATTATTATGTGTATTAATTCCAGATAATTTTACTTAAATTCAAAAAATTCAATACTATTTTCTTAAGAATTTTTTTTTATATATATTTATATACTTTTTATAGTTATGATCGTAAAATTAATAATAACAATTTTAAATTTCTCAAAAAAAAAAACTAATATTCAGTTGAATTCGTTGAAAAACAAAATACCAATTAACATAATGTTGAATAAGCATATATATGCATGTATATATAAATATGTATTTAAGTATAAATAAATTATGAAATCATAACAAATTCTTTTATTAGAAATATATATTTGCGTGTTGATTAATTGCCAACATTATCAGTCATCTTCATGTGTTTATCTTCATGTGTATATAAATGGTATATGTAACATCATTGAAATATCAGCCTAATGTGATCCTAAAATTGCTGCCTTCAATAACTCATAAATCATTATCAAAGATGTGAACATCTTTCGAATTTATTAAAAATATCAACAAGCCATAACAAATGATGACGCAGACGGAAAAATTGTCACAATTGGCGTAAAAGTGTAGGGAAACACTCAATGAATGATATGCATATGGGGATGAATGGTTAAGGGAAGTGGAATGAGATCAGTAGAGTGTCATGCAAATCATGGTCACGCCCCCACATAGCTGGCATTCCTGGAAGCTGCTACTCAAGATACTGTTCGTCTAGAGTTCTTCTGGTTCTTCTGGTATGTACATACATGCATATGGATCAGCGCACTTAAAATATATATGGTGACGCATCCGCTGAACGATATATGTATGTGCATATGTATGTATATATGACCGGTATTTACCTAGCTAGCTGTTCCATCATAGTATTATTATTATCGTGTATGGCAGCTTGTAGTTGTTGTAGGCGTAGCGTGAAGCATGCCGATGCCTTGCACGTGCGCATGCCACATGGCCTGCCACTTGGACTGGTCATGTAAGTGGAAGTAGATGCAGATTTCGATGTAGATGGTGGATGTGGACGTGAATTTGGACATGGAAGTAAGTCATCGCAACATCTGTACTATGGTATAGTATAACTAAATTGTTACTTGATTTGTGAAGTCTCCTTTCAGTTTGCTGTGGCGCCAGGCACGTAAGCACAATTGTATGTACATATATTTATGTTTGTCGGT
>JBAMBR010002994.1:0-47124 GCA_037044475.1 Zaprionus obscuricornis | reverse complement strand
AATTGATAGTGCAAAATGATATATAAAACTGACTATACACTTATGCAGATATATATATACAGGAAGAGCAAGTCGCACGACCTGACACGAGGCATGAGGCGGCACGAGGCAGAGAAACATCAGCTATCAACAGCAGACATCGTACGATAAAACTGAACAGTCAGTGAACGCGCACTCGGATCTATGTTAATCAATAATGAAACTTAGGCCAATATATGTTGCCAATCAGTTGTCACATAGAAACCAAATATAATTCAAATTGATTGCCAAAATTTCTAAATAGTTTCGATAGACGTATATGTAAATAAACATCTAGAGAGCTGTATAAACCGCAGAAGAAACAACCTAAAAATACCCTAAAAAATTTGATTATTTCTTAAAAACAATCATGAATAAAAGTTGCAAAAGATTTTGAAACCTTTTTAAATTTCATTATTGAAATATTTATGCAAGTTGTTCATTAAGCAAAAATTACAAAACGAAACATATGCTAAAAAGTATAAAATATAAAGCTCGTAAATAAAAATTATATAGAAATGTGACACAGTATATGAATTTTGATCAGCAGTTGGTAACATTAGATCACTAAATCATATTTGAACGATCCGTTGATAAGCATTCTTTGTATATAATACATTTTAATTTGATAATCTGATTTAATCTGATTTAATCCATCCACATCGGTTTCTAGTATATCAAATAGCTGTAATATTAACGATCTATTTCTTTGCAGGAAAAAAACATTTTGTTTGCCTGTTAATCAATTTAATTAAAATTTTAAGGAATTTAATAATAGCCTCAATATATGATCATATATATATATGATATATTTATATATATATTTTCTGTTGAAATCATTTCAACAGAAAATATATATATATGATTATACCATACTATATATATATATATATATATATATAGTATATATAATCATATATATATTTCCGAGCAGTAGCAATCAAACAAATGTTTATGCCAACCAGGTAAATTGAATGGAAAATTATGCTTATAAGCAAGTGATGTCATATGCCATTGTTTCAAACATTATACTAAATAATTCTTGAAGTTTTATTACAATATTTCAATTTTGATATGCACATATAGAAGATATGCTATACTGATTAATATTGTTACTATATAAACTTAAACGTACAGTCAACTATACGAAATGGAATATAAATTAGTATATCATCAATATAATTAGAACTAATACTAAAAATCGATCATAGATGATTACTCAAAGCAAAACAGTACATAAATAAATTTTCATTTGTTATTTCTCATACCATATATCGTATATACGATATACTAATAGATGCAAATTGTATTTTACTGCATACTATATACTCGACGAAATTTTGTTACAAATTTCTTGGCAAATTACATGAAATGAAGAACGCAATAGCTTCAAATTTAAATGTACATACATGTAGTATATATCATGCATATATGGTAGTATATTCCAGAATAGTGTGATATATATACATATATACTATATACACTTTAAGCAATTCATCACTCCTATGACCAGCCTATATGTATCAGCATTTCGTTTAAGATGATGCAATTCATTGTGCTGACCTTGCCAAGGACATTTCATTTAATATTTTCGTTTCAAGTTTTGAACTTACCGCGAAATCGTTTGTTCCGCTGCTGTTAAACGTTTGGGGGGTAGAGAATGCCGTAATTTCTGAGGGAGTAAGAGGTCGGACTGTTGGAAGCACACACTTCCGTTTAACTCCAGCACTGCCGTTGAGATAGTCGGATGTACTAGCTGCTGCTGTCGAAGCGGAGGGCAGTGTGTCATCAGGAGATGCCGCTTCGCCACCATCATCAGCATCACTTTGTGAGATTGTACGCGTGCAATCGCGTAATGTGGTTGCAGCTTGCGGTTCACCAAGATCAACGACTACTGACTTAAGTCTATCCACCGGCTCATGCTCATGCTTAAACTCATGCTTATCCCCAAAGCGGCTACTACTCGTCGTTGCTGTTGCGGGCATCTTAACTGTTGTTGTCGTTGTACGCGGTGTTGTTATTGTTGTTGCCGTCGCCGTGCTGCTGTTGATGCTGTTGGGGCTGTTGGTGTTAGAGTTCTTCAGTTCTTTGGCATCCATGGCGGGCATAGCAATTGCTGTTTCGTAGGTGCGTTTTCGTGTGCTCAACGTGGATGTGACTACAACGGCGGCGGTGGCAGCTGAACCCGCGTTAATTGTGTTGTTGGTGGTGTTGTTGGCGATTACCGATGAAGTTGCCATCGCAGTGAATCTTATACAATGGTCGCGGCAGTTTTCTTGATTTTTTCTTTAACACTTGTGAAACTCAAATGATATTGCAATAATTGTTCCAGTCGTCTAACTGTCCAGTCGTCTAACTGTAATTAAGTCAAAATATTGAATAACGTTAGTAAACACAAATAGTATATAAATAAATAAACTACAAATTATCAGTAAAACACCTTTGCACTTCTTCTTCTTGTTCTACTTCTACCTCTACTACTCGTCGTTATCATTATCTTCATCTGCTTGTACACTGAAAGAAAGACAGAGAGGAAAATGCATCGAACATGCCACATTTCTATTGCCGTCTGCCATTCGACAAATCATTTTATTTTTATTACATTTCGTTTCATTTTGGAAACAGCAACAAATAAATCACATAAAGATGAAACAAACATGAGAACATATTGGCAAAAATTCTTGACACAAAGTAATTAACTGAAAGAGAATGATACAGAGTGTCATGGAGTGGGGCCAGAAAGTAGGCATTGAGAGAGCAAAAGCACAGTTCAAATGACTGCATGCAGAGAGAGAGAGGAGCGCGTACTGCTAACCAAGTAAGTTATCGATAAAAAGCACGATGCATGCACGTAGAATGAATAAATTCATGTACATACATACATATACATATGTATATGTAAGTACATGGAGATTAACATAAATAAATTCATTATTAAAGTTAAATGCGCACGTGCTATCTTTAAATAATTCACGTTCACTTCTCTCTCTCTCTCTGTTTCTCTCTATAATTCTGTCTAGCTTTTTGTTTGATATTTTTAAATTTAGCTAATGTAATATCTAGTTTTTCGTTAAACATAGCATAACATTGAGTTGAATTGCGTTGTTACGTCAAACTTTTGTTTATTTTTCCTTCAAGAGAACGAACATACAAGAGTTTCTTATCGCATATATTATGATAAGAGCATACTAAATATAATAATACAATAGTCGAATAACTAACGGATATTTCGTACTGATGATCCATCCATCCGTTCAAGGCTGTCGCTAATTCTAATATTTCAGCTGACTCACATCAAAACATATGTATGGAAACAGGATTGAAATTTGCAAAAAAAAAAAAGAAGAAAACCTTATGTGCTCACTAATCAAGTTCAAGTTGATTTTACATAAAACTTGATTTTATAGCACTGATGTAATCGTTATTTCTATCATGCAACAATAGAAATGTTAAAGAAATTGAAGAAAAATTAAAATATATGCTAATTAACTTGCTGTGTTGGTTGGGGCAGAATCATGCCGCGTATGCATAAAATTTTGCAAAATTTGCACTCAGCTCTCTCACATACATTGTTTGATTACGAAGCTAATGACGTCACAAGCGTATAAGAGCTTAGTCGTACGATCAAGAAATACTCATGAACACACACATACACAATCAAACATAATCGTATTCATTTATAGGCATGCATATTAACATGACTATTCGTGTATCCACACAATATTTATGAGTCAAAATGTAAACAAAGTAAGAAATGACATGTGGGCAAATGTTTACGTGGAATATAAGAAAGAGAAAGCGCATCTGACAATGCAATCGACAGATGGCATCGACTATGGCAGAGGTAACGGCAACGACAACCGCGGCCCACTCAGAGAGAATATGATTAGATTGATGGACGAGTGCTACCTGATGGTTGCCTCATCTAATGGTTTCTGGCTACCGCTGCACTTAGAATATAGTACATTAAATAACGATACGTACTAAGTGTATAGATAAAATTTAATTACTACGCTTACAGGACTAAACATGTATTGATACAGACACGAGTTTCCTTAGATAAGCAACATTTGTAATTGATAACGTCAAACTCAAGTAAAACTTACTTTAATGAAGAGCCAAGAGCCATGGAAAAAATCTCAAGTACATACGTATATAGAAAATCAAAGTTCATTGTCGTCAAATCTAAGACGTCTCTAGGCTAGAAGCTTTGAGACGACGAGGTTAATGGACGAAGCTCAAGTTTCTCTGGTCAACAAAATTTTATAGAATTATGTGGAATGTGTATTTGGCGAGCCAACAAAATATGCATATGCAAGTTCATATTTATATTTAAATGTGCTTGAAATATATTCATACATGTATTTCATATGTTGTCTAAGCATTTTCTTTTGAATTTGGTTTTCCTCTTTTGACCGTTATTCGCCAGCGGATTCAAAAGTAGCAAAGTACAGTTGACACGTCAAATCCACTAGTTAACACATGTTAGGTTGTTAATGGTGTTGATCATTGATAAGCTATAGCTGCTCTTCTTGTTGTTGTTCCCCTATATATAGCACAATGATACTATACTATGCATATAATACACAACACATGCATTGATAACCCCAAGTTTACTCTAGGCTTTATTATCAACATAGTCAAAAAAAAGAAAAAAAAAGGGAAACACGCAAAACGGAAATCTCAAATGTACTAGAATGAAAAAAGAAAAAAATTCAGAAATTTTTAATTAAAATTTTTTGGTAAATAAATTTCTTAAGGCAAACGTGACAAATAATAAAAACAATTTGGTTTCCGCATTGCAACGAAAACGAATTCTCTCACGTGCCTGCCGTTGCCATAATACAAAAGATAAACAGTTATGTGGATGGGACAGTTATTGATTAAGTTTATGTACTTGTTCTACACCTGTTAGAGAACTGTGTTATTTAAGTTTTCTATCATCGTATCATCACACACGCAACGGCACACACAAACATTCGTAACATTAATAAAAAAAAGTCACCCAATTTTTATACTCATGACTACCGATAAAACAGTTTCATTGAGTAACGCAAACAGCTGACTTAACAATGCGTAGCCTCCACATGCGTACGCCACGATCCAATCTCACTCTCTCTCTCTCTCTCTCGATCTCTCTGTCAATCTCTCTCCCCCTTCACACTTTGTTAGCTTTCGATGTCTTTTTTTCATTGTGAATGCACCACATTCACAGTTTTTGGCTAGAGTCGAAATTAGACAATGGTAAAAACGCTTGACTGACTGGCCGCATTGGGAAAGTGGAGCACGTACGCAGCTGGTGGTGGGTATTCGGCAGAGAGGCAACTAAAGCGATAGCCACAGCCATAGCGACGTAAGCGTCGGATGAGTAATGTGCACACACTGCTTGTGCTTGTAGTACTTGTGTATTATTAAATGCGTTTTATTTTCTTTTCACAATGCCAAAAAAAAACAAGCAAGCAACAACGATTAATGCCAACTTTAAAAAAAAGAAGAAAATCATACGATCTCAGCACAAAGTTCGTTAGCACGTAGTATTGAACAGAGAAAGGTAGAAGAGATAGTGGGAATATGAGTACGCCGCCATCAAAGCGCAGTGAGAGCGACAAGACAAGAACTAACAAATTAATGGCAACGAGTCGCGTTGCAAGTTTGTTCAAGTTTTTACGAAACGCAGCCACAACAAACATCTAAAAAGTCATACGATGCCGACGAATGACGTGGCGGTGTGTCTGGGGAAACAGGGAATTGACGTTGAGACGTCACGCCGGCATAGAACAAATCGATGGCGCGGCACAGCACAGCAGCAGCTGTTGTGTGAGTGAGTGCACTGCTAAATATCTAGGCAAGGCGGCGTCAATTATGTAAACATTCGAGAGCCTTGGCAGCGATATCAAAACTCATAAATATGCAGATTTTACGAGAATGCATCAAAAACAAGCTAAATAAAGCATGAATGTGTGTCGCACCAAAAGAATAGCAAGAAAGCACAGAGGGAGAGAATGGGAAATTTGCTCACGTCACGGGCCCCAGGCGCCAACGTCATCTTCAATAATCAGAGAAGAAAACGCTGCAGCAATTCAATATTGT
The DNA here is from genome assembly GCA_037044475.1 of Zaprionus obscuricornis. Taxonomy (NCBI): domain Eukaryota; kingdom Metazoa; phylum Arthropoda; class Insecta; order Diptera; family Drosophilidae; genus Zaprionus; species Zaprionus obscuricornis. Next base: position 41,016 of record JBAMBR010002994.1, on the reverse strand, counting down.
TTTCAATTAAGTCTTCTTTATATTTGAATAATTTTCGTATGATTGTCTAATACAGTAGCAGCAAGTGAAGAAGACAATCAATTTAAATAAAGTTAGGGTCAACTTACATTCAGCCTTTCCTCTTAAGTTACTTTTAATTTTTCAGCCAAAAATCGATGAGTGCTCGTAGTTGTCTTCCCTTATGTTATTATTAATGTTTAACTCGCGAAATGACGCACAACGGAATTGAAATTGGTTTAGTTTGAACTGTGCCTAAGTGGCAATTGCTAGCGTTCGTCGCTGCTCCACTTGGTTATATTGTTTTTTTTTTACTGCTATAATTGCAGCTATTGGTTTAAACTAATGTGTCCGCGTCTGTCCGTCGCAACGAAACGAGTGTAAATTTGCTCTCTCTGTAATTACTACTAGCGTTGCCACGCTGTTAAATAATCGAAAAGAAAATCCCGTGAATGTATCGATAAGTTTATTGGCACGTTTCCACTAGCGGCATTTTAAATTATGCGATAGTTTAATGCTGAGCAATTTTAAATTGTTAAATAAGGCAGATATCTGACATGTAAATCAATATTACTTTAAAATTATTATTAAAAAATTGATATATATATATATAGAGATATATTTTGTTTTTGTAAATTTATTAACACTCAATAACTTTGACAAATTGTTGTTTTTAGTGAAATATAAAATATACATATACAAAATAAAGCTTTATTCCAACTTAAACACCATTTTTAATTATGTAAATTCGTTAAATTCACTGTAATAATATCATAAAATTGACATCGTTTGTCTAAAATTAAAATAAAAAAATAAAAATTCTTTGGTATATAAACTGAATGAAAAGCTACCAGATTGAAATAAAATTCACAAAATTAGGAAAATTGACCGAGACAGATAGATAGTTAGATATTTAGTTAAATATTGGAATTATCTTAAATATTAATAGCTACACAATTTGAATATTGAACAACATTTTAGTAAGTTTTCTTAATTGCACAGAATTTTTGTTCAACTTTGGCTTTTACTTTGACTTATACACTTGTCAAGCGTTTTTTTTTTTGGGATGGCAAGTTCTTGGTATTAGACCTAAGCTTACGATTACAATTACATTTAGAAATAGGATGATGGAATACGAATGAATGAGTTTATCATGTCTTCAATTCTTACTGTACTAAAAACTAACAACGAGAATTCGACTTTTTAGAGATTCCTAATTTTATGTGGGTGTGTGTATTAAGGGCATATGTATGAGTATTCTAGGTCACTGGTTGCAAATGTCTCTGTGGGTGATTTGGTTACTGTTGTTGCTGCTCAACTTCAGCACTGTGATGGAATGCGTATGCCCTGCGTTACAGAGTTCTCTAATACAATGTGACAATCATCGAGTGGCTCCAGAATTTGTATAAGAAATGTTAATAGATTTCGACGCCGTAGGAAACTTTCCTCTTCGTACATCTCTTGCGTGACCTTTGTCAATGCCATTGGTTTTATGAGGCGTGTCAGCAGATGCTCTCTATGGAAAAACAATAATATTAAAATAATTGTAAAATAATAATAAAGTTAACTTAATAATTTTAATCACCTCAAGCTAAGGCAGATGAGCAACTGAAATTTGCCATCTTTACCCAATGTGCTGGCAGTGACATTAATCTCATCCATTAGCTGCACATATAGACGCCAGATGCTGTTAATCTCACGGCGTTGTAAACTATTGCAGCTGCCATTGCTGAACGATGAATCCATGCTAGATGCCGAATCATCCAGTTCCTGTTGTAGATTCTGCTCGAACAACTCTTTGATTTTGGCTACAAAAGATTTTCAAATTAATAATAACAAAAATTTAGGAAAGCAGCAAACAATCGACGTACTGAAATAATCCCAAATGTACAAGTTTCGACCAAAGAAACGCGATGAACGAAAGCCGCATAGGAAGACTTGCTCCAAACACTTGACGAGACCATCATCGCCACATAGTAAATTGGTTAACGTGCCCACATCACGATCTCGGCTTGGTTTATAATGCCATTTGACAATTACATTGACACAATTTCCCAGTTGATGTTGAATCTCTGATGGTGCCACCGACTCCTGTCGCTGTACACTCGGACTGCGCGTGCGTGGTGGTGTGCGTGTGGGCGGCACTAGATCTGCACTCTTTACGCTTGTTGAAACATGTTGGCCAACAAGTAAACGTTCCGTTGAATCATCATCGACACCTTTGCCCAGCCAACGACCGCAGGGAAATCTAAAATAGTTTTGTACATTATATATATATATATATATATATATACAATAAGAAAAGATGGCATCATCATGTTGTTGTCTGGGATACAACAACGCTTCGACTCACTTGTAGGTGTGTCCAGTGACCTCATTACGCATCACCACCTGTTCGACCAGCCATTTATGACTAGGTCCCGAGTTGTCGTGACCAATGCGCATGGTGGTCAACAAGCCCAAATTCTTATACTAAAAATAAAGAAATTAAATTAGTTGAGGAAATAATAAATTTGCACTGTTTTAAAGGAAACTTACATGAAAAATGAACTCTAGGGAACCCTTTGGCACAGGTACGCGTTGTGTTTCATTCATAGTGCCGGAGATCATGATCCAAACATTGCTAGATGTGTGATACGACCCGTGTTTGCGCGACGGAAAGATGACAACACGATAGGGCAACTCTGTAATTTGGTGAAAACAGACAGACAATACAGAAGGTGAAAGGAGGTTAATCTAAAGTTGATAGCAGACAGAATGCGATAATCATTTTTATTTCGTACTATGCGCAATCGAAATTTGCAGAGTGATAACCTTGAGCTACGTAAGTTATGCGTAGAATACAACAACAATTTACCATTAGTTCACAAATATGCATAATAAACAGTTATTTTGCCTATGAATGCAAGTAAAGAAGTATACTCTCTCAGCGAGGAAACTTCTCTCTCATACTGCGCTTGTTCATAAGCATAAACTCGAAAAACTTTTTGCTCTCATTCTGAAACCTGTTAAGTAATTGAAGCTTGCAAAGCTTTCTTTCGATATCAACAACACTTTAACGTTAATATGATCGCATTGCTTGTCGCGCTCACTCTAACATTAATCGAATTGTTATTTCAATAAAATTGTTGTTAGGTTTATGACTAGCGTTAACCTACTCGTTGTGGGATAAATGTTGGTAAAGCTAAAGTAGTCCACAGTATTCAACGTAAGCAGATGATAAAGAAATTGTTCTTTCTCCTCCTCGCAACGTAGAAATGCGGATCGCTTGTAGAGGGAACGCAATAAACTATCATCGGAGAGTAACGTACGAAAATGTCGTGACAAAAGTTTCTTCTCCAGCGATAGGCGCACCCAGGCGCGTGTATAACCAATATGTGTCTTAATGTCAGCCATGGCCAGCACGTTCCTGGAGATGAAAAGAAAAATGCAAATGTATTATCGATTCATGAAATCTATTAATTTCAGTATCGATAATATACTTGACATCAAACTCTAACGATTCGGGTAGCGGGCAAAGTTGTTCCAGTCCCACAAACTTGTTGCGGTCGCGTGAACGACTACGATTCGGACTCGGTGGACTCTCAAAATCCGTTTGGAATGTGGATAAATCTATAAAGATGATACATGACAAGTTAAAAATAATCCTTAAAATTGACAAGTGTTAGAAGCACTTACAATCCATACGTTTGCGCATGGCATTCCATGCCAATGCTGGCGATGCACTAGCAATGGTTATCTTCTTGTTACTGGGACTACTCGAAACTGGCGTTGTCGGTTCCAAGCTGCAATTGTTGACACCACTACCGCCACCAACAGCACCTCGTGCCTCCTGTAATTCCAAATAGGCCTGCAGATGTGCCCATAGTGCAGATTTGCCCTGTTTATTTTGTAGGCCATGTGACCAGATCTTCTCCAGCAGATCACACATGCTTGCTATAAGTGTATTCTCCTCAATTCCATCGCCCTTAAGGCCCAGAGCCACCGCTTCGTTACCCATTTTCTCCAGCAACATTCGTTTGGTTTTTGATTTGATATCCTGCAATCGAAAGATAACTTAGAGGCAGCTCCATAAAATATTACTATTCCATTACCTTTAGCAGACGCTCCACAAATGTCCAATTTGCCTGAGCTATCAGTGCAGGACTTACATCCGCCGTTGTCAGATTAGCTGAAAGACGATTGATTGCCACATTGGAATTTGAATTATTGCCGCCACCGCCGCTGCTGATATTCGATGTTGGCTTCTGATCCAGTGAAATTTCACGGGCACGCCACTTGTTCCCATTCTTGACACGCCGCAGACTGTTGCCTCTGTATATTGGGTTTTTTTTTCGTTTTTTTTTTTTTTTTTTGTATAGATATTTTATGTTTGTTAGCGCCATGAGATTGAAGTTTTTAGTGCATTTTCAAGGAATATATATATAGAGATATAGATATATATTTAGTGCATTAGTTGAAGGAACTATAATTTTGAACATTGATTGAAAAGGGAGGAAACGGGGGGTTATGGGAATGTGAGCATGCGGTGCATAAATAAAGTAAAAAAAAGAATAAAAAACCAAATTAAGAGAAATGCAAGAAAAAAGAAACGATAATTGAACAAAGATTAAAGTTTTATTTGTATTTACATATATTTTTATATATATATTAAATTTTTTTTTCTTGTTTTTAATTTATAGCGATCAAATTTATTTGTTAATAATTTTGTTTTTTTTATCTATATGTTAGTTAATAAATTAATGTACAAAAGAATAAAATGTGTTCGACGACGCGCAAATAACTAACGGCTAACGGTAACTAACGATAATACTAACAATTCTAAATCATAATACATACATACTAACAATTAAAATAATATCATTGATTTCAGCTAGGGATTTGAAGCCAGTGGGGAGGATAAGTTACACTGATGTTAGACTGAGCGAGAGAGAGTGAGACTGATGTAATAATATTTCGTGCTGGAAGCAATTGGGATGACAGACTGAAAGCTTTGCAGCTTATGCGCAGAGTGCAACAAAAATTTTACCATCAGCTCACAAATAAACAGTAATTGAGCTTAAGTATGCAAGCAATGAAACATGCTCTCTCAACGAGCTCAAGCACAAATTTAAAATTGATCTCTCGTACTGCGCTTGAATTGCTTGCATTCACTCGCGTTTTGTTTTGATCATACACTGACACATTGCTTATAGAGCTTGCTTGTGTATATCACATCACTTTTTCTCGTTCATTATAACAACAGCCTAATGTGAATGATTGGGCTAACAATTTATTTATGGGGCTAGGGACGTGCTGTGGATTCGATCGGAAGTGGGACAGGAAATAGGAGTAAGAAGTAAGGGGAAATAAGCAATAATAAGCGAATAAGTGCACAGAACACTACCTCGAAGCGCACTCCTGATTTAGCACGCCCTTCTCAAGCAGTGGGAAACTGCGAAAATAGGCGGCACGATTTGATAGAATCTCACTTGGTGGCGTTACTTCGATGTCAATGCAATTGAGACGCTTCTCAAAGCTCTGCTGCGAATCCTGGCTTAGCACGCATGGCTCATAGCTTGTAGCACATATCATATTCTCGCCATGACGACGACTGTGAAGAACAATGATTGAGATTACAGCATGTAAAAATTGTTAAGCACAAGTTCAACTTACCGCAGCAGCTTAATGCGTTGGTCGAAGAGTTGCAGCTGTTCGTCTGGCAATGGCTCCCACATGGCCAAAATTTTGTTATCAATCAGTGTGGCAAACATTTGAGATTCAAGAAAACGCGACAGAAAAGCGCGATGATGTTCCGGTTGATCAGATAGAAATGATGATTTATCAAAGTTTTGTAGAGTTTCGCGATTCGATAGCCATTCACTCTTGGCCTGATTGGGATAGATCACAAAATATTCGTATGCATGAAACATATGTGCAAAACGATTTAGGAAAATCTCTCGCAGTGAATTATTAATACGCAAATCTTGATAATATTGCTCCACGGCGGACAGTGTTGGCTTCTCCGAGCGACGTGACAATGACGCCATACGTGACGGCGGTAATGTGGCATCAACTGCATCGACATCATGATAGATGCCAACAGGCGACGAGGACAACGATAGTGTGGGGCTGCCCACGGGTGAACCAGCTGCCTGAGCTCCACGCATGCCTCCCTTGCGGCGCAAAAAGTCAGCTATTCGTGGCACATGATCAATTTTCGATGGATGTGCCACCAATGGTTGATAGTCTACGCCGGGCATTTGTGCTGGCGACCCACCTGGTCCAGATAAGGTATAGACTGTCTCCTGTAGCTGCTGAAAACGTTCTTTGCTGCGTCGTGCCACCTGCAGTCCATTAGGCAGTGTGCAGCTAGAGATCATGGCATCTGTGCCAGTACCACGCATACCGTAACCGTTCTTAAGGTTAGGTTCCTGAGCACGATCACGTTCGATATCAAATTTATCTAGCACGGAAATGATCTCGGCCATAAAATCCATTTTGTGCGGAAAAATAGGCAATTCCTCAGGCAACTGGATGTGTTTCTTGTCAATGTCAACGAAGCATAAAGCTGCTTCACTGCCAATTTTATGCGCTGCTTCACACTCGGCATGCAAACCCATTACAAACGGCACAGGCGCATCTAGAAAATGATGCAGCGCAGCGGGCAATATGGGTGCATAAACGTGCGGCCAAATGAATGGGAACAACAACGATGTAATACACTCGCCAACAATCATGAGTCTTTGATAGTCTAAAATTGAAAGAGAAGAAGGAATACCATGACAGCGGGGGAAACAACAAGTACATGACAGCTCGAAAGCTTGCCTTACCTGTCGAACGTAACAACACTTGACTCTCTAGCAGCACACAGGTGAGCAATTGAACTACACATTCGACACCCAAGTAACTAAATAGCAATCGCAATGGAAAGTCAAGCAATGGTAACTCTGTGGCCAGCGATGGACGTTGCAATATCAATGCAATTGCCGATAAATGAGGTTCCATTGGTGGCAAATAGACGCGTATAGATTTACCGGGTTGAGGTAGCATGACTTCATACAGAATGTTGTACACATAAGATTCAAGACTAATACCAGCACCGGGCTGTCGTGGAAGACAACTGCAAAACAAATATAAATTGAAGCATATATTTTTTTTTAATTTTATATGAATAATATATGACTACGGCTTAACAGACCTCATAATAGTATATATATTCTTGATCAACAAGAACTTTACTTGTTCATCTGTTACAGCCTAAAGCAGTCTCACATATTTACAGATATGTAGATGAAATTTGTTATAGATATTTATAATTTCTCTAAGTTGTAGTATATGAGTTGCGACCATTCGAATCGCAGCTATAGGAACGAAAATCCTGTTAAACCTTACACCACTTACTTTTATACAGTAATACCTGAAACATGTCTACGATATTAGGTCTAAATCTGACTGTTATATCATATAGAGATTATAGTCACGATCTGTAGAAAATCGAGAACTAGTATAAAAAATTTACAGTTTTTATTTGTAATAATGATTTACATATTAATATTAACACTATATCATATAGTTCCAATAGAAAAAAATTGGTCAAAAGTAAAGTTAGGGTATAATAACTTGAATGATACTATATGGGCAGACGAAAATAACTTTGCTTTCATGATTTTATAGATAAATCAAAGAATTGATTAGATTATATTATTATTGTGTACACTAAAATGCCTACAACAACAGATCAGAGCATATTTTTTATATAGTTTATTCTCTTCACTTACCGGTACAAATTCTTAAGAAACAATTGCGCTGCAAAAGCGTAGGGCGCTTGGCAAATTAACGAAATACTTTTGGCCACGAATAACTTGTCCTTGCTGATGTCATAGTAACTTTGTGCTGACTGCGGCGCTTGCCCAGCAACCTTAAAGTGACGTGGCAGCGATCGACTTACTGGACCATCCTGTTTGATCCTGCTTAATGAATGCGTCTGCTGGCCATTCGATAGTTCCGTAATGAACATGGATTGTAGCGTATGTATGGCGCTACAAATGTTACGATTACGTATCTCCTCATAGAACACCAAGCTGAAGCCATAACAACGTTTGCCATCCTCACGCGTTGTTGCGAATGAATGAAACTTTGGCTCAATGTTGTGCTTCTGTGTGCGAAATCGTAGACCTTGCGGCAGTGAGAGCTGGAGCAGCAGGAGGAATAAATAAGTAATGAATCGATTAATGTGGCACATTCAGTAAACAAAAACAATTGCATTCGATTCATAAATACAACTACGCAGTGAATAATACTAATTATAGATTTAGCTTTAGATAATAGTTTAATTGGCAATAAGATTTCATGTGCGCTTGGATTGGAATTCAAATGCAAATCGCATCGAATCCCAAAGACTAAATTAATGCCAATAATGCCAAGATGAAAGTAGAAAAGTAAACAAGAATGTTATGTCGAAGATTTAATACACTTGCAAGCTTCAACGAAAAGTTCCTATGATAGCTGTGTAATATTTCTATCATATTTCTTAAATCCTTTTTTAACTTCCTAATAATTGTCGGAAATTGTTTCTATGACAACTTTACAAAAACCAAACCGTATAGCAGATCTTGGAGACAGCCGCTAACAGTTCATATGCCATGGTGATTTTTTTTTAATTATACATTATTTTTTATTTGTTAACAAACCAAAAAATTTTTCATACTAAGACTAAATTTACCACCAATTGCTCCTAAGGCATAAATTCCAAACTATCTTTCAAGAATTTTGCTAATTGTTGTATAATTAATTTATAACATATATTGTTTCCTTAAAGCAATGAAAACACAAATGAAAATAATATATTATTTAAAATTAATTAATTATTTTAATTTAAAATTCATTTTTTTATAGTTCAGTAAATGTAAATTAATTTAGTTGAATTTGAATATCATTTAGTTAATAGTCATTATTCTTAGGAAGTTAAAAAAGGATTTAAGAAATATGATAGAAATATTACACAGCTATCATAGGAACTTTTCGTTGAAGCTTGCAAGTGTATTAAATCTTCGACATAACATTCTTGTTTACTTTTCTACTTTCATCTTGGCATTATTGGCATTAATTTAGTCTTTGGGATTCGATGCGATTTGCATTTGAATTCCAATCCAAGCGCACATGAAATCTTATTGCCAATTAAACTATTATCTAAAGCTAAATCTATAATTAGTATTATTCACTGCGTAGTTGTATTTATGAATCGAATGCAATTGTTTTTGTTTACTGAATGTGCCACATTAATCGATTCATTACTTATTTATTCCTCCTGCTGCTCCAGCTCTCACTGCCGCAAGGTCTACGATTTCGCACACAGAAGCACAACATTGAGCCAAAGTTTCATTCATTCGCAACAACGCGTGAGGATGGCAAACGTTGTTATGGCTTCAGCTTGGTGTTCTATGAGGAGATACGTAATCGTAACATTTGTAGCGCCATACATACGCTACAATCCATGTTCATTACGGAACTATCGAATGGCCAGCAGACGCATTCATTAAGCAGGATCAAACAGGATGGTCCAGTAAGTCGATCGCTGCCACGTCACTTTAAGGTTGCTGGGCAAGCGCCGCAGTCAGCACAAAGTTACTATGACATCAGCAAGGACAAGTTATTCGTGGCCAAAAGTATTTCGTTAATTTGCCAAGCGCCCTACGCTTTTGCAGCGCAATTGTTTCTTAAGAATTTGTACCGGTAAGTGAAGAGAATAAACTATATAAAAAATATGCTCTGATCTGTTGTTGTAGGCATTTTAGTGTACACAATAATAATATAATCTAATCAATTCTTTGATTTATCTATAAAATCATGAAAGCAAAGTTATTTTCGTCTGCCCATATAGTATCATTCAAGTTATTATACCCTAACTTTACTTTTGACCAATTTTTTTCTATTGGAACTATATGATATAGTGTTAATATTAATATGTAAATCATTATTACAAATAAAAACTGTAAATTTTTTATACTAGTTCTCGATTTTCTACAGATCGTGACTATAATCTCTATATGATATAACAGTCAGATTTAGACCTAATATCGTAGACATGTTTCAGGTATTACTGTATAAAAGTAAGTGGTGTAAGGTTTAACAGGATTTTCGTTCCTATAGCTGCGATTCGAATGGTCGCAACTCATATACTACAACTTAGAGAAATTATAAATATCTATAACAAATTTCATCTACATATCTGTAAATATGTGAGACTGCTTTAGGCTGTAACAGATGAACAAGTAAAGTTCTTGTTGATCAAGAATATATATACTATTATGAGGTCTGTTAAGCCGTAGTCATATATTATTCATATAAAATTAAAAAAAAATATATGCTTCAATTTATATTTGTTTTGCAGTTGTCTTCCACGACAGCCCGGTGCTGGTATTAGTCTTGAATCTTATGTGTACAACATTCTGTATGAAGTCATGCTACCTCAACCCGGTAAATCTATACGCGTCTATTTGCCACCAATGGAACCTCATTTATCGGCAATTGCATTGATATTGCAACGTCCATCGCTGGCCACAGAGTTACCATTGCTTGACTTTCCATTGCGATTGCTATTTAGTTACTTGGGTGTCGAATGTGTAGTTCAATTGCTCACCTGTGTGCTGCTAGAGAGTCAAGTGTTGTTACGTTCGACAGGTAAGGCAAGCTTTCGAGCTGTCATGTACTTGTTGTTTCCCCCGCTGTCATGGTATTCCTTCTTCTCTTTCAATTTTAGACTATCAAAGACTCATGATTGTTGGCGAGTGTATTACATCGTTGTTGTTCCCATTCATTTGGCCGCACGTTTATGCACCCATATTGCCCGCTGCGCTGCATCATTTTCTAGATGCGCCTGTGCCGTTTGTAATGGGTTTGCATGCCGAGTGTGAAGCAGCGCATAAAATTGGCAGTGAAGCAGCTTTATGCTTCGTTGACATTGACAAGAAACACATCCAGTTGCCTGAGGAATTGCCTATTTTTCCGCACAAAATGGATTTTATGGCCGAGATCATTTCCGTGCTAGATAAATTTGATATCGAACGTGATCGTGCTCAGGAACCTAACCTTAAGAACGGTTACGGTATGCGTGGTACTGGCACAGATGCCATGATCTCTAGCTGCACACTGCCTAATGGACTGCAGGTGGCACGACGCAGCAAAGAACGTTTTCAGCAGCTACAGGAGACAGTCTATACCTTATCTGGACCAGGTGGGTCGCCAGCACAAATGCCCGGCGTAGACTATCAACCATTGGTGGCACATCCATCGAAAATTGATCATGTGCCACGAATAGCTGACTTTTTGCGCCGCAAGGGAGGCATGCGTGGAGCTCAGGCAGCTGGTTCACCCGTGGGCAGCCCCACACTATCGTTGTCCTCGTCGCCTGTTGGCATCTATCATGATGTCGATGCAGTTGATGCCACATTACCGCCGTCACGTATGGCGTCATTGTCACGTCGCTCGGAGAAGCCAACACTGTCCGCCGTGGAGCAATATTATCAAGATTTGCGTATTAATAATTCACTGCGAGAGATTTTCCTAAATCGTTTTGCACATATGTTTCATGCATACGAATATTTTGTGATCTATCCCAATCAGGCCAAGAGTGAATGGCTATCGAATCGCGAAACTCTACAAAACTTTGATAAATCATCATTTCTATCTGATCAACCGGAACATCATCGCGCTTTTCTGTCGCGTTTTCTTGAATCTCAAATGTTTGCCACACTGATTGATAACAAAATTTTGGCCATGTGGGAGCCATTGCCAGACGAACAGCTGCAACTCTTCGACCAACGCATTAAGCTGCTGCGGTAAGTTGAACTTGTGCTTAACAATTTTTACATGCTGTAATCTCAATCATTGTTCTTCACAGTCGTCGTCATGGCGAGAATATGATATGTGCTACAAGCTATGAGCCATGCGTGCTAAGCCAGGATTCGCAGCAGAGCTTTGAGAAGCGTCTCAATTGCATTGACATCGAAGTAACGCCACCAAGTGAGATTCTATCAAATCGTGCCGCCTATTTTCGCAGTTTCCCACTGCTTGAGAAGGGCGTGCTAAATCAGGAGTGCGCTTCGAGGTAGTGTTCTGTGCACTTATTCGCTTATTATTGCTTATTTCCCCTTACTTCTTACTCCTATTTCCTGTCCCACTTCCGATCGAATCCACAGCACGTCCCTAGCCCCATAAATAAATTGTTAGCCCAATCATTCACATTAGGCTGTTGTTATAATGAACGAGAAAAAGTGATGTGATATACACAAGCAAGCTCTATAAGCAATGTGTCAGTGTATGATCAAAACAAAACGCGAGTGAATGCAAGCAATTCAAGCGCAGTACGAGAGATCAATTTTAAATTTGTGCTTGAGCTCGTTGAGAGAGCATGTTTCATTGCTTGCATACTTAAGCTCAATTACTGTTTATTTGTGAGCTGATGGTAAAATTTTTGTTGCACTCTGCGCATAAGCTGCAAAGCTTTCAGTCTGTCATCCCAATTGCTTCCAGCACGAAATATTATTACATCAGTCTCACTCTCTCTCGCTCAGTCTAACATCAGTGTAACTTATCCTCCCCACTGGCTTCAAATCCCTAGCTGAAATCAATGATATTATTTTAATTGTTAGTATGTATGTATTATGATTTAGAATTGTTAGTATTATCGTTAGTTACCGTTAGCCGTTAGTTATTTGCGCGTCGTCGAACACATTTTATTCTTTTGTACATTAATTTATTAACTAACATATAGATAAAAAAAACAAAATTATTAACAAATAAATTTGATCGCTATAAATTAAAAACAAGAAAAAAAAATTTAATATATATATAAAAATATATGTAAATACAAATAAAACTTTAATCTTTGTTCAATTATCGTTTCTTTTTTCTTGCATTTCTCTTAATTTGGTTTTTTATTCTTTTTTTTACTTTATTTATGCACCGCATGCTCACATTCCCATAACCCCCCGTTTCCTCCCTTTTCAATCAATGTTCAAAATTATAGTTCCTTCAACTAATGCACTAAATATATATCTATATCTCTATATATATATTCCTTGAAAATGCACTAAAAACTTCAATCTCATGGCGCTAACAAACATAAAATATCTATACAAAAAAAAAAAAAAAAAAAACGAAAAAAAAACCCAATATACAGAGGCAACAGTCTGCGGCGTGTCAAGAATGGGAACAAGTGGCGTGCCCGTGAAATTTCACTGGATCAGAAGCCAACATCGAATATCAGCAGCGGCGGTGGCGGCAATAATTCAAATTCCAATGTGGCAATCAATCGTCTTTCAGCTAATCTGACAACGGCGGATGTAAGTCCTGCACTGATAGCTCAGGCAAATTGGACATTTGTGGAGCGTCTGCTAAAGGTAATGGAATAGTAATATTTTATGGAGCTGCCTCTAAGTTATCTTTCGATTGCAGGATATCAAATCAAAAACCAAACGAATGTTGCTGGAGAAAATGGGTAACGAAGCGGTGGCTCTGGGCCTTAAAGGCGATGGAATTGAGGAGAATACACTTATAGCAAGCATGTGTGATCTGCTGGAGAAGATCTGGTCACATGGCCTACAAAATAAACAGGGCAAATCTGCACTATGGGCACATCTGCAGGCCTATTTGGAATTACAGGAGGCACGAGGTGCTGTTGGTGGCGGTAGTGGTGTCAACAATTGCAGCTTGGAACCGACAACGCCAGTTTCGAGTAGTCCCAGTAACAAGAAGATAACCATTGCTAGTGCATCGCCAGCATTGGCATGGAATGCCATGCGCAAACGTATGGATTGTAAGTGCTTCTAACACTTGTCAATTTTAAGGATTATTTTTAACTTGTCATGTATCATCTTTATAGATTTATCCACATTCCAAACGGATTTTGAGAGTCCACCGAGTCCGAATCGTAGTCGTTCACGCGACCGCAACAAGTTTGTGGGACTGGAACAACTTTGCCCGCTACCCGAATCGTTAGAGTTTGATGTCAAGTATATTATCGATACTGAAATTAATAGATTTCATGAATCGATAATACATTTGCATTTTTCTTTTCATCTCCAGGAACGTGCTGGCCATGGCTGACATTAAGACACATATTGGTTATACACGCGCCTGGGTGCGCCTATCGCTGGAGAAGAAACTTTTGTCACGACATTTTCGTACGTTACTCTCCGATGATAGTTTATTGCGTTCCCTCTACAAGCGATCCGCATTTCTACGTTGCGAGGAGGAGAAAGAACAATTTCTTTATCATCTGCTTACGTTGAATACTGTGGACTACTTTAGCTTTACCAACATTTATCCCACAACGAGTAGGTTAACGCTAGTCATAAACCTAACAACAATTTTATTGAAATAACAATTCGATTAATGTTAGAGTGAGCGCGACAAGCAATGCGATCATATTAACGTTAAAGTGTTGTTGATATCGAAAGAAAGCTTTGCAAGCTTCAATTACTTAACAGGTTTCAGAATGAGAGCAAAAAGTTTTTCGAGTTTATGCTTATGAACAAGCGCAGTATGAGAGAGAAGTTTCCTCGCTGAGAGAGTATACTTCTTTACTTGCATTCATAGGCAAAATAACTGTTTATTATGCATATTTGTGAACTAATGGTAAATTGTTGTTGTATTCTACGCATAACTTACGTAGCTCAAGGTTATCACTCTGCAAATTTCGATTGCGCATAGTACGAAATAAAAATGATTATCGCATTCTGTCTGCTATCAACTTTAGATTAACCTCCTTTCACCTTCTGTATTGTCTGTCTGTTTTCACCAAATTACAGAGTTGCCCTATCGTGTTGTCATCTTTCCGTCGCGCAAACACGGGTCGTATCACACATCTAGCAATGTTTGGATCATGATCTCCGGCACTATGAATGAAACACAACGCGTACCTGTGCCAAAGGGTTCCCTAGAGTTCATTTTTCATGTAAGTTTCCTTTAAAACAGTGCAAATTTATTATTTCCTCAACTAATTTAATTTCTTTATTTTTAGTATAAGAATTTGGGCTTGTTGACCACCATGCGCATTGGTCACGACAACTCGGGACCTAGTCATAAATGGCTGGTCGAACAGGTGGTGATGCGTAATGAGGTCACTGGACACACCTACAAGTGAGTCGAAGCGTTGTTGTATCCCAGACAACAACATGATGATGCCATCTTTTCTTATTGTATATATATATATATATATATATATAATGTACAAAACTATTTTAGATTTCCCTGCGGTCGTTGGCTGGGCAAAGGTGTCGATGATGATTCAACGGAACGTTTACTTGTTGGCCAACATGTTTCAACAAGCGTAAAGAGTGCAGATCTAGTGCCGCCCACACGCACACCACCACGCACGCGCAGTCCGAGTGTACAGCGACAGGAGTCGGTGGCACCATCAGAGATTCAACATCAACTGGGAAATTGTGTCAATGTAATTGTCAAATGGCATTATAAACCAAGCCGAGATCGTGATGTGGGCACGTTAACCAATTTACTATGTGGCGATGATGGTCTCGTCAAGTGTTTGGAGCAAGTCTTCCTATGCGGCTTTCGTTCATCGCGTTTCTTTGGTCGAAACTTGTACATTTGGGATTATTTCAGTACGTCGATTGTTTGCTGCTTTCCTAAATTTTTGTTATTATTAATTTGAAAATCTTTTGTAGCCAAAATCAAAGAGTTGTTCGAGCAGAATCTACAACAGGAACTGGATGATTCGGCATCTAGCATGGATTCATCGTTCAGCAATGGCAGCTGCAATAGTTTACAACGCCGTGAGATTAACAGCATCTGGCGTCTATATGTGCAGCTAATGGATGAGATTAATGTCACTGCCAGCACATTGGGTAAAGATGGCAAATTTCAGTTGCTCATCTGCCTTAGCTTGAGGTGATTAAAATTATTAAGTTAACTTTATTATTATTTTACAATTATTTTAATATTATTGTTTTTCCATAGAGAGCATCTGCTGACACGCCTCATAAAACCAATGGCATTGACAAAGGTCACGCAAGAGATGTACGAAGAGGAAAGTTTCCTACGGCGTCGAAATCTATTAACATTTCTTATACAAATTCTGGAGCCACTCGATGATTGTCACATTGTATTAGAGAACTCTGTAACGCAGGGCATACGCATTCCATCACAGTGCTGAAGTTGAGCAGCAACAACAGTAACCAAATCACCCACAGAGACATTTGCAACCAGTGACCTAGAATACTCATACATATGCCCTTAATACACACACCCACATAAAATTAGGAATCTCTAAAAAGTCGAATTCTCGTTGTTAGTTTTTAGTACAGTAAGAATTGAAGACATGATAAACTCATTCATTCGTATTCCATCATCCTATTTCTAAATGTAATTGTAATCGTAAGCTTAGGTCTAATACCAAGAACTTGCCATCCCAAAAAAAAAAACGCTTGACAAGTGTATAAGTCAAAGTAAAAGCCAAAGTTGAACAAAAATTCTGTGCAATTAAGAAAACTTACTAAAATGTTGTTCAATATTCAAATTGTGTAGCTATTAATATTTAAGATAATTCCAATATTTAACTAAATATCTAACTATCTATCTGTCTCGGTCAATTTTCCTAATTTTGTGAATTTTATTTCAATCTGGTAGCTTTTCATTCAGTTTATATACCAAAGAATTTTTATTTTTTTATTTTAATTTTAGACAAACGATGTCAATTTTATGATATTATTACAGTGAATTTAACGAATTTACATAATTAAAAATGGTGTTTAAGTTGGAATAAAGCTTTATTTTGTATATGTATATTTTATATTTCACTAAAAACAACAATTTGTCAAAGTTATTGAGTGTTAATAAATTTACAAAAACAAAATATATCTCTATATATATATATCAATTTTTTAATAATAATTTTAAAGTAATATTGATTTACATGTCAGATATCTGCCTTATTTAACAATTTAAAATTGCTCAGCATTAAACTATCGCATAATTTAAAATGCCGCTAGTGGAAACGTGCCAATAAACTTATCGATACATTCACGGGATTTTCTTTTCGATTATTTAACAGCGTGGCAACGCTAGTAGTAATTACAGAGAGAGCAAATTTACACTCGTTTCGTTGCGACGGACAGACGCGGACACATTAGTTTAAACCAATAGCTGCAATTATAGCAGTAAAAAAAAAAACAATATAACCAAGTGGAGCAGCGACGAACGCTAGCAATTGCCACTTAGGCACAGTTCAAACTAAACCAATTTCAATTCCGTTGTGCGTCATTTCGCGAGTTAAACATTAATAATAACATAAGGGAAGACAACTACGAGCACTCATCGATTTTTGGCTGAAAAATTAAAAGTAACTTAAGAGGAAAGGCTGAATGTAAGTTGACCCTAACTTTATTTAAATTGATTGTCTTCTTCACTTGCTGCTACTGTATTAGACAATCATACGAAAATTATTCAAATATAAAGAAGACTTAATTGAAAACAATATTGAATTGCTGCAGCGTTTTCTTCTCTGATTATTGAAGATGACGTTGGCGCCTGGGGCCCGTGACGTGAGCAAATTTCCCACTCTCTCTCCCTCTGTGCTTTCTTGCTATTCTTTTGGTGCGACACACATTCATGCTTTATTTAGCTTGTTTTTGATGCATTCTCGTAAAATCTGCATATTTATGAGTTTTGATATCGCTGCCAAGGCTCTCGAATGTTTACATAATTGACGCCGCCTTGCCTAGATATTTAGCAGTGCACTCACTCACACAACAGCTGCTGCTGTGCTGTGCCGCGCCATCGATTTGTTCTATGCCGGCGTGACGTCTCAACGTCAATTCCCTGTTTCCCCAGACACACCGCCACGTCATTCGTCGGCATCGTATGACTTTTTAGATGTTTGTTGTGGCTGCGTTTCGTAAAAACTTGAACAAACTTGCAACGCGACTCGTTGCCATTAATTTGTTAGTTCTTGTCTTGTCGCTCTCACTGCGCTTTGATGGCGGCGTACTCATATTCCCACTATCTCTTCTACCTTTCTCTGTTCAATACTACGTGCTAACGAACTTTGTGCTGAGATCGTATGATTTTCTTCTTTTTTTTTTAAAGTTGGCATTAATCGTTGTTGCTTGTTTTTTTTTTTGGCATTGTGAAAAGAAAATAAAACGCATTTAATAATACACAAGTACTACAAGCACAAGCAGTGTGTGCACATTACTCATCCGACGCTTACGTCGCTATGGCTGTGGCTATCGCTTTAGTTGCCTCTCTGCCGAATACCCACCACCAGCTGCGTACGTGCTCCACTTTCCCAATGCGGCCAGTCAGTCAAGCGTTTTTACCATTGTCTAATTTCGACTCTAGCCAAAAACTGTGAATGTGGTGCATTCACAATGAAAAAAAGACATCGAAAGCTAACAAAGTGTGAAGGGGGAGAGAGATTGACAGAGAGATCGAGAGAGAGAGAGAGAGAGTGAGATTGGATCGTGGCGTACGCATGTGGAGGCTACGCATTGTTAAGTCAGCTGTTTGCGTTACTCAATGAAACTGTTTTATCGGTAGTCATGAGTATAAAAATTGGGTGACTTTTTTTTATTAATGTTACGAATGTTTGTGTGTGCCGTTGCGTGTGTGATGATACGATGATAGAAAACTTAAATAACACAGTTCTCTAACAGGTGTAGAACAAGTACATAAACTTAATCAATAACTGTCCCATCCACATAACTGTTTATCTTTTGTATTATGGCAACGGCAGGCACGTGAGAGAATTCATTTTCGTTGCAATGCGGAAACCAAATTGTTTTTATTATTTGTCACGTTTGCCTTAAGAAATTTATTTACCAAAAAATTTTAATTAAAAATTTCTGAATTTTTTTCTTTTTTCATTCTAGTACATTTGAGATTTCCGTTTTGCGTGTTTCCCTTTTTTTTTCTTTTTTTTGACTATGTTGATAATAAAGCCTAGAGTAAACTTGGGGTTATCAATGCATGTGTTGTGTATTATATGCATAGTATAGTATCATTGTGCTATATATAGGGAACAACAACAAGAAGAGCAGCAATAGCTTATCAATGATCAACACCATTAACAACCTAACATGTGTTAACTAGTGGATTTGACGTGTCAACTGTACTTTGCTACTTTTGAATCCGCTGGCGAATAACGGTCAAAAGAGGAAAACCAAATTCAAAAGAAAATGCTTAGACAACATATGAAATACATGTATGAATATATTTCAAGCACATTTAAATATAAATATGAACTTGCATATGCATATTTTGTTGGCTCGCCAAATACACATTCCACATAATTCTATAAAATTTTGTTGACCAGAGAAACTTGAGCTTCGTCCATTAACCTCGTCGTCTCAAAGCTTAGCCTAGAGACGTCTTAGATTTGACGACAATGAACTTTGATTTTCTATATACGTATGTACTTGAGATTTTTTCCATGGCTCTTGGCTCTTCATTAAAGTAAGTTTTACTTGAGTTTGACGTTATCAATTACAAATGTTGCTGTATCAATACATGTTTAGTCCTGTAAGCGTAGTAATTAAATTTTATCTATACACTTAGTACGTATCGTTATTTAATGTACTATATTCTAAGTGCAGCGGTAGCCAGAAACCATTAGATGAGGCAACCATCAGGTAGCACTCGTCCATCAATCTAATCATATTCTCTCTGAGTGGGCCGCGGTTGTCGTTGCCGTTACCTCTGCCATAGTCGATGCCATCTGTCGATTGCATTGTCAGATGCGCTTTCTCTTTCTTATATTCCACGTAAACATTTGCCCACATGTCATTTCTTACTTTGTTTACATTTTGACTCATAAATATTGTGTGGATACACGAATAGTCATGTTAATATGCATGCCTATAAATGAATACGATTATGTTTGATTGTGTATGTGTGTGTTCATGAGTATTTCTTGATCGTACGACTAAGCTCTTATACGCTTGTGACGTCATTAGCTTCGTAATCAAACAATGTATGTGAGAGAGCTGAGTGCAAATTTTGCAAAATTTTATGCATACGCGGCATGATTCTGCCCCAACCAACACAGCAAGTTAATTAGCATATATTTTAATTTTTCTTCAATTTCTTTAACATTTCTATTGTTGCATGATAGAAATAACGATTACATCAGTGCTATAAAATCAAGTTTTATGTAAAATCAACTTGAACTTGATTAGTGAGCACATAAGGTTTTCTTCTTTTTTTTTTTTGCAAATTTCAATCCTGTTTCCATACATATGTTTTGATGTGAGTCAGCTGAAATATTAGAATTAGCGACAGCCTTGAACGGATGGATGGATCATCAGTACGAAATATCCGTTAGTTATTCGACTATTGTATTATTATATTTAGTATGCTCTTATCATAATATATGCGATAAGAAACTCTTGTATCTTCGTTCTCTTGAAGGAAAAATAAACAAAAGTTTGACGTAACAACGCAATTCAACTCAATGTTATGCTATGTTTAACGAAAAACTAGATATTACATTAGCTAAATTTAAAAATATCAAACAAAAAGCTAGACAGAATTATAGAGAGAAACAGAGAGAGAGAGAGAAGTGAACGTGAATTATTTAAAGATAGCACGTGCGCATTTAACTTTAATAATGAATTTATTTATGTTAATCTCCATGTACTTACATATACATATGTATATGTATGTATGTACATGAATTTATTCATTCTACGTGCATGCATCGTGCTTTTTATCGATAACTTACTTGGTTAGCAGTACGCGCTCCTCTCTCTCTCTGCATGCAGTCATTTGAACTGTGCTTTTGCTCTCTCAATGCCTACTTTCTGGCCCCACTCCATGACACTCTGTATCATTCTCTTTCAGTTAATTACTTTGTGTCAAGAATTTTTGCCAATATGTTCTCATGTTTGTTTCATCTTTATGTGATTTATTTGTTGCTGTTTCCAAAATGAAACGAAATGTAATAAAAATAAAATGATTTGTCGAATGGCAGACGGCAATAGAAATGTGGCATGTTCGATGCATTTTCCTCTCTGTCTTTCTTTCAGTGTACAAGCAGATGAAGATAATGATAACGACGAGTAGTAGAGGTAGAAGTAGAACAAGAAGAAGAAGTGCAAAGGTGTTTTACTGATAATTTGTAGTTTATTTATTTATATACTATTTGTGTTTACTAACGTTATTCAATATTTTGGCTTAATTACAGTTAGACGACTGGACAGTTAGACGACTGGAACAATTATTGCAATATCATTTGAGTTTCACAAGTGTTAAAGAAAAAATCAAGAAAACTGCCGCGACCATTGTATAAGATTCACTGCGATGGCAACTTCATCGGTAATCGCCAACAACACCACCAACAACACAATTAACGCGGGTTCAGCTGCCACCGCCGCCGTTGTAGTCACATCCACGTTGAGCACACGAAAACGCACCTACGAAACAGCAATTGCTATGCCCGCCATGGATGCCAAAGAACTGAAGAACTCTAACACCAACAGCCCCAACAGCATCAACAGCAGCACGGCGACGGCAACAACAATAACAACACCGCGTACAACGACAACAACAGTTAAGATGCCCGCAACAGCAACGACGAGTAGTAGCCGCTTTGGGGATAAGCATGAGTTTAAGCATGAGCATGAGCCGGTGGATAGACTTAAGTCAGTAGTCGTTGATCTTGGTGAACCGCAAGCTGCAACCACATTACGCGATTGCACGCGTACAATCTCACAAAGTGATGCTGATGATGGTGGCGAAGCGGCATCTCCTGATGACACACTGCCCTCCGCTTCGACAGCAGCAGCTAGTACATCCGACTATCTCAACGGCAGTGCTGGAGTTAAACGGAAGTGTGTGCTTCCAACAGTCCGACCTCTTACTCCCTCAGAAATTACGGCATTCTCTACCCCCCAAACGTTTAACAGCAGCGGAACAAACGATTTCGCGGTAAGTTCAAAACTTGAAACGAAAATATTAAATGAAATGTCCTTGGCAAGGTCAGCACAATGAATTGCATCATCTTAAACGAAATGCTGATACATATAGGCTGGTCATAGGAGTGATGAATTGCTTAAAGTGTATATAGTATATATGTATATATATCACACTATTCTGGAATATACTACCATATATGCATGATATATACTACATGTATGTACATTTAAATTTGAAGCTATTGCGTTCTTCATTTCATGTAATTTGCCAAGAAATTTGTAACAAAATTTCGTCGAGTATATAGTATGCAGTAAAATACAATTTGCATCTATTAGTATATCGTATATACGATATATGGTATGAGAAATAACAAATGAAAATTTATTTATGTACTGTTTTGCTTTGAGTAATCATCTATGATCGATTTTTAGTATTAGTTCTAATTATATTGATGATATACTAATTTATATTCCATTTCGTATAGTCGACTGTACGTTTAAGTTTATATAGTAACAATATTAATCAGTATAGCATATCTTCTATATGTGCATATCAAAATTGAAATATTGTAATAAAACTTCAAGAATTATTTAGTATAATGTTTGAAACAATGGCATATGACATCACTTGCTTATAAGCATAATTTTCCATTCAATTTACCTGGTTGGCATAAACATTTGTTTGATTGCTACTGCTCGGAAATATATATATGATTATATATACTATATATATATATATATATATATATATATATATATGGTATAAACATGGAGGGGCATATGTTGATCATTCGCGTGTGAAATGATTTCAACAGAAAATATATATATAAATATATCATATATATATATGATCATATATTGAGGCTATTATTAAATTCCTTAAAATTTTAATTAAATTGATTAACAGGCAAACAAAATGTTTTTTTCCTGCAAAGAAATAGATCGTTAATATTACAGCTATTTGATATACTAGAAACCGATGTGGATGGATTAAATCAGCCAAAAATGTATTATATACAAAGAATGCTTATCAACGGATCGTTCAAATATGATTTAGTGATCTAATGTTACCAACTGCTGATCAAAATTCATATACTGTGTCACATTTCTATATAATTTTTATTTACGAGTTTTATATTTTATACTTTTTAGCATATGTTTCGTTTTGTAATTTTTGCTTAATGAACAACTTGCATAAATATTTCAATAATGAAATTTAAAAAGGTTTCAAAATCTTTTGCAACTTTTATTCATGATTGTTTTTAAGAAATAATCAAATTTTTTAGGGTATTTTTAGGTTGTTTCTTCTGCGGTTTATACAGGTCTCTAGATGTTTATTTACATATACGTCTATCGAAACTATTTAGAAATTTTGGCAATCAATTTGAATTATATTTGGTTTCTATGTGACAACTGATTGGCAACATATATTGGCCTAAGTTTCATTATTGATTAACATAGATCCGAGTGCGCGTTCACTGACTGTTCAGTTTTATCGTACGATGTCTGCTGTTGATAGCTGATGTTTCTCTGCCTCGTGCCGCCTCATGCCTCGTGTCAGGTCGTGCGACTTGCTCTTCCTGTATATATATATCTGCATAAGTGTATAGTCAGTTTTATATATCATTTTGCACTATCAATTTGATTCAATTGAAATTTACAGCCGTACAGGAGAAGCTTGATCGTCTGAGTACGAGCACGAATACGGGTCCGGGTCTGGACTTGTAGCAGACGTCTATTCTCAGTTGTCATTTGACAGCTGAAAACTTAACTCTGAGAGCTGTGTGCTGTGCCCCGTAACGTTTTATTATTGTCAATTGTATTGATTTGGAAACAGTTGCCGCCAATTAATTGAAAGTCGCTGCGCAATTTAGACTTGTCCAATCCTCAACAGAAGCAGTCGCAACACATCCACAGCCACAGCCATAGTCACTGTCATAGTCAGAATCACAGCTAGCCGTGCGAAAGAATGTACAGTCAGCAATACTTGTGTGTTCAGTCAGAAAACTGACAGCTAACTAAGCAGATCATACATATACATATATTTACTGTGATATAACAATTAATATAACTATTATTCACATACAAGTATAATATATATATATATATATATATATATATATATATATATTTGATATAACCCCCCCCCCCCCCTTAAAAACAATACATTTTAAAATAATTAATAAAATAAAAAGGAACCAAAACAAATCAAAAGTATTTCTAATGTGTGATCAAGAAGAAACACCGCAAATTCAAACATCAGCTGAATATAAAATGTTACCACTGCACATGGACTTCAAGGCATTTGTAAGCAGATCGCGAGTGTTATAGTAGCTATGTAAAAATAAATGAAATTAATGTTATGTTTGCCATACCGAATATTTTATAATCTTGCACTCAAAATTTTCATTTCTTACCGATATGACTATATATGTAGCAACTGTTGAAAATTTAATGAAGATCCTGATTAAAAATATGTAGATACGTTAAGAATTATATTCTTCAAAATCTTTAAATTATATACAACATATATAAGTATATATATTTTCATTGATTGTTTGTTTCTTTGCGAATTTGCAGACTATTTGCAAACCAGCACCATTCTCATGCGATGAAGAGGCAATTTTGGAACGTGAACGTTGCGATTATACACAACGGATTACCTATCAGATGGCACGATCTGGCAAGACGAGTCGTCGTGTACGTGTGTATGCGGATGGCATCTATGATCTGTTCCATCAGGGCCATGCCAGGCAACTGATGCAGGCCAAGAATATATTTCCTAATGTCTATCTCATTGTGGGAGTCTGCAATGATGAGCTCACCCATCGTATGAAGGGACGCACCGTGATGAACGGTTTTGAACGTTACGAGGGTGTACGTCATTGTCGTTATGTTGATGAGGTAAGTCTTGATTTGATACATGTTGATAGATAGCATATAAATAGCTTGTGCTTAAGTTACGTTTATCGATTTTTACAGATTGTTCAGAATGCTCCATGGACACTATCGGATGATTTTATAGCGGATAATAAAATAGATTTTGTGGCACACGATGACATTCCCTATGGTCATGATGGCTTAGATGATATTTATGGACCACTGAAGGCACGTGGCATGTTTGTTGCCACAGAACGTACGGAAGGTGTCTCCACCTCGGACATTGTTGCACGCATTGTTAAAGATTATGATTTGTATGTGCGTCGTAATCTTGCACGCGGTTACTCAGCAAAGGAGCTGAACGTATCTTTCCTATCCGAAAAGAAGTTCCGTCTACAAAACAAAATGGATGAATTGAAGTCACGCGGTAAACGTGAACTAACAAAAGTCAAAGGCGATATTATAACCAAATGGGAGGAGAAATCACGTGAATTTATTGACACATTTCTGTTGCTTTTCGGGCGTGAAC
The DNA here is from genome assembly GCA_037044475.1 of Zaprionus obscuricornis. NCBI lineage: Eukaryota > Metazoa > Arthropoda > Insecta > Diptera > Drosophilidae > Zaprionus > Zaprionus obscuricornis. The sequence continues at coordinate 15,696 of JBAMBR010002994.1, read as the reverse complement.
GTTTAAACCATTTGTGGAATGAATCCAAGGGTAAACTCATACAAGCATTGAGTCCTCCCGGCAGCCCATCGGGCTCTGTCAATGGCGATGATATCGATGGCGATGCCAATGATTCATCGGATGAGTACTTAGAGCTGCCAACGGAATACAGTGCCGGTAGCAGCACCTCACTAAATGGCAAAAAACATCGCACAACGCTGGCGCGATGCAGCTATCAAAGCCGTTCAGCGACGGCTGCATCATCACCTGATGATGATAATGGAGTCATTGACGCGGATTATGCTGAACGCCGCAGCAATTGAATTATCTCAAGTGTGTTGCAAATTAAGAAAAAATTAAAATTGTTTGTAGATTTGGCTACACAAAAAGAAGTTGTACTTTCTCTCCCTATCTCTCGCTCTGTATCTATGAAGCTATTGTATATTTATTAAATTGTTCTTTGGTGTGAAAAACTATAACAATGTTGAAGCACATAAACACTTTGGAGGAGCAACTCTCGGCGAATGCACACACACAGAGATACATATGAAATTTTTATTATCTGTAGGTCTTAAATGGTATTTAAAATCTATTAGGTTTAGTTGCACCAGCACTTACTCCTCATCCCTACTTACGTCTCCCTCCATCTGCCACCGGTCTATAGTCGCTTAGCCAAATTTAGTCTAAATGGAGCCACAACTGCAGATGTAAATTGTTTGCACTTTCTATCCATATACAGAATAGAAAACAAACATGAAAAGAGCAAAGAAAGAAAATAACTAACACGGAAGACTCATTTTTGTATTAAGCCTTAACGATTGTGCGTAATGAAGAAAAGATAAGAAAAATAATATATGAATATATTAAATTATTTCGTAAATAAAACAACAACAACACCAACATTATAAATACATAGTTATAAAATACACATTAAAAAAAATAATAATATTGCAAAAAATAGTTGCAAATGCTTTGTTGAATATTTTTTGGAAAAATAAAATTGAAATAAAGCAAAATTTGTTTGCTTATTAATATCCAAATACAGCTTCCTCACCCTAGTACGTTCGTTGAACATCTATATCTCAGTGGCATTAGAACTGACTTTTCCTAAATTATGTTCAAGATCAAGCCTTCAGAACTCGAGAATGACCATATCAAACCGCGCAGAATAATCTCAATTTTATTGCATTTTAATGTTCCTCAATGAAAGGGAAGCTTTTCATCGTTTGCTTCTTCTATAAATCAGAAGCGACTAAACCGAGCATTACCCAATACACATAATATAGAGCTATTCTCACAGTGAACAGTTCTGCAGTGAACTACACACACACATATACTGAGAAGTGGACCTTCGCAATTATGCAGCTTCTTCCAATTGCAGATGTTGCATGGCAATTATAATTATAATATAATTCTTGCGTGTAATTTTTTTTTTTGCTATGCTTCTTGCTTTTATTGGGGTATATATTATTGTTATATTGTGGTACAATTATGCAATTATATGATGTGCATTAATAATAAAACAAAATTATATTAAATGTTCAATTGTTATTTAAAATAACGTTGAAGTAAGCGACTTAGACGCAATAAACAAATATCATTGTTAATATATATATATATATGTATGTATATTTAGTAATCTGTGCGATTAAACAATGCCAAACAATGTTTTTATCTTCGATGATTTATGGTGCACGGTTCATGCCAACAGCGAAAAGAGGAACCATTTTCTTGCCCTTTGCCTTCTTTTGTTTCTTATTGGCAGCAGCAGCATCTCCTCCTGTAACAGTAGTAGACTTGCCTCCACGTTGTTTCTGTTGACCCAAACCACCAACAAATAATTCTCCAAGTGCCCAAGGACCAACAGTACGCAACTCATTGTCCTCATCTACATTGGGACGGTTGGATGCAATAGCAACACTTGATACACTTTTAGTTGGCGACGGAGCAGCGCGTCCCCAAGCGCCAATTTGAAATTCCGGAGGGCTATGACGCAGACCAGATGAAGTGCCTGGCGAGGAGCTGCCAATGCTTGGCCAAAGCTCTCGTTTTGGGCTAGCGGTCACATTAGAATACCGAGGGGTACTATCCGCGCTAACAGCAATGAGTAATGAGCCACGTGGTGCGGGTAAATCCTCCTCAAAGCCACACTTGGAGTAAACGTTATTGATTAGCCGAGGCAATCAACTAAATTGTAAATTAATCAACTTACAGTTGGAAACTCATCAGTCGAATTTAGATTTAAATTGGCTGTACTAGCAATAAGTTTGCCCATTTGACGATCGTTGATTTCATTGATGTGCTGCTCGCGCATACGTTCCTCACGCTCACGACGTTGTCGCTCTCTCTTGCGATGTAATAGATCTTCTGTAGGTTGTAAATAATAGATACATGATATTAGATAAGATAGATATAAGAAACTACATTCTTAAACAAAACTAACCTTTGAAGAGCTTTAGAATACTGCCAGCAATAATTGGAGGCTGTAGTTCAACTTCGACAACGGAAAACTGGCACGTAAGGGGTAAGTGACCCAAGCAAGTGAATTTACGGCGATGCTCTTCATCCATAGAATGATGTTCCTTTTGTAATATTTGGGCCTTGATTAATGCTGGTGCTAAATCCAAGGTGCCGTAACATGCCTGCAACATCTTGACATTTAATGGATGCAAATAAATATTTTGACCATCATTCGATTGATAAAAATAATAATATCTATTGTTGTTGATATTGTAGCTACTGGTGCTGCTTGCCTCTCCTAATGATGATAATGAGGCATCATCTGCTTTATCATCATTATCAGGAATTTTACCCTGTTGCTCATCAACAACCATCTGATGTATTTCCTCTGGCTCCAAGCCTAATTTTTCGCAACGCTCTTTAAGTTTTAGCAATGCCTGTTGAATGAATATATTCTCGGGACAAGACACATCTGACTCAGCCAAGAGTTCACGACGTTCTCGTTCGATAATAGCTGCCACATCCAAACGCTTGGCAATTAAAAATTTAGAGAAACGCTTTCCTTCGTCCTCAGCGCTTAACATGGGGAAACGTTCGTGTGGCTCAATTGCAGGACCACCAGCACCTGTAGAACGCTCTATGTACATCGAACCCTTGCGGCGACGCATTAGCTGAAAGCTAATAGAATCACCGACATTCATTGCCTGTTGTTGTTCGATAGTACAACTTTTCAAGTCTGCTGCATGTATGGCATCGTAACATATTGGGCACTTACGCCAAGTCTTATCACTCAAAGAGAGATAGTGCAGCAGACAAGGCCAGCAGTAGGCATGGCCGCAACGTGTTAATTTGCCGGCCACTGGCGGATATAGACAAATTGGACATTGCGGTTCCTCGGTTGTATTTATATTTATCTGCTCAATTAAATTCCAATCAATCAATGTATCTGGCGAACCATTTACTTGCGCCTTTGCGCTACTTCGGATGACAAACTGAAAATTGGCCTGCAAGAATTGTTCTTTGTTGTAGCGTGGTTGTCTGCGTGACACAGCACCACCACCACCAGCACCACTATGTCCAGTTGAATGCCAGTTGGATGACAACGACTCACGTGGAACACAATGAAAGTTCAGAAGATGATTCAAATTCTGTTTCTTGCTGCCGTGAGCATATACAGAGTTTAGTTCATAATCAAGATCACCGCTACGCATGTAGTCGGCATTGGCAGAGGCTAGTCCGGTGCCGCCATTAGCGTTATCCGTATCTGCACATTGCAACCCATCGTTTCCATCGTCATAACTAGTGCCTGATCCGTTACCACCGCCACCTCGGGCACGGGGACGTTTATCAACATTCGGTCGTAGCTTAGCTGGCTGCTGCTGTTGTTTGCTGGTGCGTTGTTGCTGCTCGTTGCGTGGTGTTGGAAGTTGTTCGCGTCGTCGAGAATTGCGTGTTTTGTTGTTAACATACAAGTCTGCGAATAAAGAAATAAATATATACAATTATTATACGTATACAATTTTAAATAGTATGAATTAGCTTTTTCTTTTCTTACCACTGGATTTGCGTTGAGCTTCAGCAGATGATTTGTTTGAACGCTGTTGTTGTTGTTTCTTGTTGTTGCTGTTGTTGGTGTCCATTGTTGTAGTTATTTTTGGCTGCGCTAAGACTGCAGAATTCGTTTAGAAGAAGGTAGGAAGAGTAAAAGTTGTTTGAAGCTTTTTCTTGATTTTGTTGTTGCTTCCAATGGAGAGCAAATTGCGTCTCGCTCGGGCGTTTGTCTCCACACGGAGTCCGTTGGGCAGATATTTTTCGTTGAGGATTCATCTTTATTGAGCCATGATTATTAACAGATATACAGAAATAATACTTCCGTAATATTTCCAAAAGATTAAGATGATTGTTTTCCGGTTAAATCGAAAATTTTAATTGTTCAGAAGTACTTAAATTAGTACTTGGTACCTGCTTTTTGGGCTTTCTCAAAGACTTTTGCTATTGTTTCACGTTCACCTTTTTTCGTTCTCTTATTAATAATATCCAACTATGTGTTCGTAGTTGTATTTGTTCGGAATTGGTATTTGTATGGGTGTGCAGTGCAAAGGTGTGACGACAACTGCGTTTCTACAATAGGTAAATTGACAAATAAGGGACAGCGATTTAACTTGTCGAATGCACGCACACAGACTTTAAACAGTCACAATTTGTTGGGGATATTGATCTGACGTTTCTAAAGTAACTAATTTTGATATAAAAACCAAAAAAGCTTGGTTAAGAAAATCAGCATCCGTGCTAACCGATGAAAAATAGTGTGACCACTAATGTCTATTGTCAAAATACCGACATACAGTCCAATAAAAACAGATGGCGTACTTAATTATATCAATTTTCAAAAATAATTTTTTATTTGACTTTTGCAAAGAATAATGTTAAGAAAAATATTTAAGGTTACAAAATTATAAAAAATTTTTATGATTGTTTCCAATTTTGCATCGATTTATGTGCTAGGTTATCGATATACAATGTATCGATATAAATTACAATCAAACCTTATCTTGGTCGCCATTTTATTTTTTGTTACTAAACATTGAAGTCGGCTAGGCCATAATTGCTGCGAGACCAAAATTCCATATTTTCAAATAGAAGCAATAGAAATTTTTTAAAATAAATATAACGATTTACATAAAAAGATCTCTCCTGTCTTTGTGCATTGGTCCTCATTAAGTTTGCGTTGCGTTTTTATGGTTTTCTATTGGTGAGTAAAAGTTCATTGATAAGCATGCATGCATACATACATACATACATACATATTTGCGTATGTACATAGTATGTATGCATGTGTGTACAAGTGCGACGAGTACCTAGCGAAATCAGCGGATACATCATCTCAACTGGCGAACATCTATACATCGTTTGTGTATAATTTAAGTTAGAAATTACACTACAATTAGTTTAATAAAAGGCTGCAAGGTCATAAAATCAAGTGATTTACGTAAACGTTCTTCGCCGCATAGAATCGATGCTAAATTTCTAATATCGATTTATCCAGACTGTACTTTTGGGCTTTTGTTGTGTGTATTGTAGTATATTTAGGAATTTATCGCGCTTGCATACATAAGTATATACAATGCATATAACAAAATCATTTATAAAGTCTTAAAATCTTAACACTACAAATAGTAAGAATAACAGATTATTTACGTATTAATATTTTAAGCCACGCGATCGAAATGTGTTCGGATGATTGCCATATCCGTTAGTACGATATCCTGGCAAATTGTTGCCATTAACATTTCCAGGTACATACACTGGCAACGGCGGCGGCAGCGGTGTTGGTGGTCCTCGATTTATGCCTAGGCCATTATTCCGAAGACTTGGCGCCACATATGGTCGCTGACTTGTGGAAATTCCAGCGCCAGCAACTCCAACTGCAACAGCATTCGCGCCTAGAGCTGATGGCGATGTTTGCGACTGCGGCACATTAATTGGAATATTGCCTAATGGTGTTTGCGCAATTGGCGGCACGAGCGAGTTAACCGATCCAAAATTTGGTGGCTGCTGCGACTGAATCGGCGGTGTTGCCGGAATTTGTGTTCTTTTAGCAAGCGCTGGTGCCAAATAGGGATGATTAGTGCCGCCATTGATGCCGCTGCTGTTGCTTTGCGGAATGTCATAGGTACGCCCTGAAGGCGTTGTCACCTGTATGCTGTTTGGTGGTCCTGGGAAAGCACAAGGCTGTGGCTTCTGATAGTCATATCCATTGGGCAGAACCTGTACGTAGTTCTCATGAAATTGACTAACCGAGTGCATTGGTGTTGAATAGTTGACATTAACGAGCGACTCACGCGTGCGCAGGCGTTTCGCTTGCTCTGGCTGCTGCTGTTGCTGCTGCGGTTGCTGATGTTGATGCTTCTGTTCCTGCGGCTGCAGACGTAGTAAATTAACCATTTTGGTGTTAGGCAACAGCTCAGCATCACCCGTAATTTTCTCTGCTGGCTCCTCGTCACTGTCAACTTCAGCATGCTCGCTGGTTGATTTGGGTGTTGCTGGCGTCTTAATTGTAGTTTTCTCCACAATCGTGGGTTCCTCATCTTTTTGTATACCTTTCTCAGTTTCCGTGCCGCTTGGCTTCTTGCGATTCACAAATTCAAAGAGATCATCTATATCTGGTACTTCGGGCAAGACGCCGTAAGAATCAAAGTTATCGCGAAATGCATTGGCCCATTCCTCGTTCTTATGCAATTCTGGATTAATGGCCAGCTTTAGTTTTCTATTGCTGGCAGCACCAGATGATCCCGTATCGCTACTGCCACCGCTACCACCAATGCCGCCGCCAACATTTTTGATTACAGTGATCGTCTTAACGCGGGTGCCTTCTTTAGAGTCAATATTGGTAGCTGCATAGCTTAGACTAAGATCTCTCTTGGCCGGCTGTGTACGTTCAAAACTTACAGTTCCCTCTGCTGGCGGATATTTAATGCTAATTATTGTAGTGCCTTGGGCGCCGACAAGCAAAAGCAGCCCAAGCGCCGACATTGCCTGAAATTAGGATTAGGAATAAAATTAAAAATTTAAATCGCTGTCATGGTTAGTAAGGCCATTGCACGATTAATATAATTTACCATTTAATGCTTTTCATAAAATACTATAAATATATTAGATGAAATTAGTATTAATAATTATTTTTATTAGATGTGATTATTCATTCAAACCTCTAAATGTACATATATGCAAATTGCGAGCGAATCAGCTTTTATTCCTGTAATCAGACTAAAGATCTTTAGATTTTCTATAAGTGAATAGTATTTTGAATAGTCTATTCTAAACCTTAATTTATTTTAGCTTCCTCGGTATTTGTTCTTTGTTGTAAAGTAATATCTACTTTTGTCCTATGTTGTGCTTTTTTTCTTTGCTATTTGCCGATTAACTGAAAAATTCGTTTATTTTTTTCCTTTAATATGAATCATAAATAGAATAAAAATTATTGAAGATTTATAAATTTATTTGTGGAACTTTCTCCATATGATGCATGAACCTCTTATTAATATTTTTTGTATTAATTTATAAGATTTACTATCTATAAATTTCCTGTGTTTTGTGATAAAATTTGCCATGTGTACCATATATATGATAGAATGATAGATTTACGATTGGACTTGTGATAGACTTGAAATTAACCAATATTGTGAGTTTACTTATTATATATAAACTGATGTTGACATTGAATGATAGTGAGTGATAATTGAAGTGAAATAAAAACACGATCAACAACAGCCAAAACACGATCAATCAGTACACACGTTTTGATGGATTATAATAATTGGATATTTGCAAATGTCTTGTAATATAATGGATTCAGTTTTTATAAAATAGTATAGCGCACTCACAATTGTAAATTTCATATCTTTGAATATTTGAACAACGCACACGCCGTTTGGCTGGCGATCGACTGATGATATTATATTGATTGATATGTATATATATATTTTGTTTTGTGTTTGATTACAAGATTAACGACAATGGCAAAACCAAAGACAACAATAACAATAATAGTAATAATAATAATAAATGTAACTATAACGACGACAACTGTGACGGTAACACGGTCAAATCTTTTGTTTAACTGCGGCCCATATGGCCAACAATGGCTTTTTATATAGCCAAGCGGAAGGAGTTGGAGTTGTGTTTCCTGAAGTGTTTTGGCTTTAATCAGCTGCTGCTGCGCCAAACCAACAATCAACAAATGGACATACAAAAAACAGGCCGACATCTCCTCCTCCTGTTCCAGGCTGTCACTGTAGCGATCGGACTCTGCTTATTTTTTTTTTATTTATTTCTACTGCTGTTTGCTTGCTGCTGCTCTTGTTATTGCTGTTGTTACTACTGCTGTTGATCTTGTTGTAGTTGTTGTTTTTGTTGTTAGGTGTTTTCGTTGTCGATGTCGTTGCCGTTGCCGTGGATGTTGATGATCAAACAACTTCATACTTAGTGGCAAAAGTCCGGCAAAGGCGGCGCTTAAATGATATAAAACTTAAAATACAAATACAATTAACGAATTGAAATATAGCTGCATAATCGTATCCAATTACGTCCTATCTGATTAACTGGTTTACCGCGCATTTCTTTTTGGGAAAGCAGTTAGCGTTTTTTTTTTATTTTTGGCCCGCTTCATTAACAGGTAATTGAGTGAGTCTAATGAGGAAATTGAAACGCCTCATAATGCCAACTGCAGCAGCCTACAGCAGCAATCACATTGGCTGTCAGCAGACGTCGTCGTTGGTGTCTGCTTCGAAGTCTGCATCAACGTCACAGTCAGTTAATGCTCAATGAGCCTAGGCTAGGGATATAGCACAGTAGCATAGTTTAAATTGTGGTAAGAGCATGTTTCTATGAGTATGTGTGTCTCTGTGTGTGTGTGTGCGACCTTCATTTGAAGCAGGAAGGTCGCCAAATACATTGGATGCGAAGAGATAATTTGAGCGAGTAAGTCAAAAGACATGACAGACATGGAAACATGTGGAAATCTTTCTAAAGCCATTAACCAGTCACATTTCGTATCGAATGGTAAACACGTCGCCCGCAATCACTGAAACTGGTCCTATCAAGCCTCTTATGCAATAACTCAATCTCAACTCGCAACGCCAATTGCCGCTTTTATTTTTCAGGCAACATGGTTTTTTTTATGAAAATATATCCTAAGATGGACTGAAAGTGCTTTTAAAATTCCACATAAAAATAAATCTAAACAGAAAATGACAACCAATAAATACAAAAGTATTATTCCCCAAAACAAATCGTTATTAAACATATAATTTCATGTCCAAATTTAGTCAAATTCCAAATTATGTATAACTTCATATAAGTTTAAAGTAAACCGTAAAATAAATCTATGATTATTAGTCGGAACAGTCGAAAAATTTGCATGTCGATTTATTTGAACATCCCTTTTAACTTAATGCTAGTCTCTCAGATTTCTATAGCCGCTTCTTATTGCTCCAGACTGTATATATGTAAGCCGGAATGAGATAGATCGGACCACGATATCGTATGTCTGCCATGGTAACAATTGGTTAAAAACTATATCAAGCGTGAAACAATTTTTGATTCTTAAGCTATCCCGTAAAAATTCCTGGATTTAGGATTAGTAATGACTACTCTCACTACTACCTACATGTTTGTTTCAAATCGCACAACTAAAACATATATATAGATGGCATTTGGAACCATCGCTAAATATAAAGTTTTCTGTATGAATAACTTTTCATTAAGTTTTAATGAGTGGAAGGCAGTTCGAGAATCAAACCATTTTTTAAGTCGTATTACTATAAGAAAAGAAATTTTTAAAAAATAAAACCCATATTTAAGAAATTGCATTATTTGTCTTTAATTCATCAATTAAAAGGTTCTAGCAGTAACGTGCAATTAATCAATTAATCTGACACAATGACTATGAATTATATCATTTTGTAGATATATACTATAGTTAATTCAACTGATATGAATATTGTATAGGGAAATTTTGACTTAGATCGTATAAATATATATCAAACTATAAGAATTAACAATAGAATTGTTTTTATATCATTTTTTTTTTTATCGTATATTTTGAATATTTCGGTAAGTTTAAAGGTAAATAGGTAATATCCATCGAAGAAACTGCTTATAGATTAATTGACTTAAGGTATATATATATATATAAACCAGTTGACAAGCTTTGGAATACATAAATTATTAATAGATACAAAAATGGAAAAATAGATTAAGAACTAATTTTCTAAAACGTGAGTTCTACAGAAAATGGAATAACCGAGAAAAGTCAAAGCCAAATATAAAATATAAAATTTATTAAATATCTTACAACATATAAATGAATCGAAAATAAAAGTGAAAAACGATAAAATTATTAAATATAATATTTAAAGAATTTGAAATGATTGCAATTAATAAATAAATCAAATTAAATATATTAAATAAATAATATAAATATATCGAAAATCTAAACAGTAAACAAAGAAACTAATTAAATTTTCTCATTTATTTATTTTTTTATGTGTATAAATGTTAGTAGCAAGTTTTCCATATAACTGTGATTGTCATTCCAGATCGTCAATAAATAGTTAAATACCACTGGACTTGGCCCTGGACCAGGACCTGTACCTGTTACCTAGACGTGGACTGTGAGGTCTGTTATAACTGCTAGATGATGATTTGCGTTAAAACTCAGATCAAAGAATATAACAGCTAAAAGAGAAAACAATAATCGATAAGAAATAAATTGAAAAAGAAAGAAATAAGTCTTAAATCAAGATGAGTGTCATTATTCGTTTGCAAAATCTACCGTGGACAGCAAATGCTCGAGACATACGAAATTTCTTCACGGGCCTCGCTATACCGGAGGGTGGTGTTCACATAATCGGTGGCGAAATGGGCGACGCCTTCATCGCTTTCAGGTAGCTAAGTAATTCTGATCTCTCTCATTCTTTCTCTCTCTCTCTCTCTTTGTATATAAATGTAAAGTATTTTAGCTTTTGGCGAAAGTGGAATCGAAAGTATTATTGAAACTGCGATTCGATAGTTGATACAAATAGACGCACATTTGAACTGCAAATTTATCTTGTATCTTTGCTTTGATCACTGCCGAACTGTTTCTCTGTCAATTTGTTTTTATATTTTCCTATAAGACTTTTAGCCATCTCTCTCTCTCTCTCTCTCTTGAACTTTAAACAGTACCGATGAAGATGCACGCTGCGCCATGCTTAAGGATCGTGAGAAATTGATGGAGGTTCAGGTGCGTTTATTGCTCTCCTCGCGGGCTGAAATGCAAAAGGTTATTGAAACGGCACGTAATGTGGTTGCGTTGTCTACCACATCGTCTTCTAATTCTGCATCTATTGCTACTGCTGCTGCTGCTGTGGCTACGGCTGCCGTGCCTGCACCATCGGTGGCAATGCCACAAGCGCCACAACCACCAATTATTGGTGGTTTGCACAGTTTTCTGGCTAATCAACAGCAGGGACAGCAGCAGGCACAACAGGTTTCTCCATCGGCTGTAGCAGTAGCCGTGGCTAAGGTTGCCGCACCATCATTTCTGGCATATCAACAGCAGGCAGGCATTACGCTATCCGATGTTGCTACTTCTGGCCAACATCAGCAGGTTGATATGCAATCGCCGGATCAAAGATTCTTTAGTTCACGTCGCCGTCTTAGCCCTAGCCGCAGTCGTTCCAGCAGTTCCGATGACAGCGATAGTCGCGATCGTGATCCACGATATCGCAGCCGTAAGCGGCGATTAGACTTGATACGTAGCGACAGTAGCGAGCGTGAGCTTAAATTAAAATCACAGCCTCAAAAAATAACGCCATGGGCCGTGCCGCCAAATGCTGCAACTGTTGCTGCTGTGCCAGCCGCTGTGGCACAATTACTGCCGACAACAACTCTGCCAGGTCTAGGTAATATTCAACAACAAATGGGCAACATGATCTCTGTGCAAAGCTACAACACTACAACAAATACAACATCCAATAACTACAATCTCAATATAAATTCAGCTGTGCCGCAGCAACAGTTTCCCGCTATGTCAGATGTTGGTCTAGGCAATAAACAGTTAACTGATAACACTGCTGCTTCTGCTGCGACAGTTGCTGCTGTCACACAGGAACCCATTGCCTTTGCCAATGTTAATCCTTATGCGCAAATGTATCCACAATTATTCCAGCAGCAACAGCAGGTGCTCTTGCAACAACAGGTTACAAAGAACGCCCCTGGCGTTGGTAATTCTCCTGGCGGTGCCATTGCAGATGCTGCAGGCGTTGCAGGTGGCAATGGCAACAGTGTTGCTCCTAGTGTTGGCAATGTTGCAACTTGCGTAGTGCCAATTGCCGAGACATGTTACATCAAAATCAGTGGCATGTGTCCAACCACATCTTACAGTGATTTGCGTAAATATTTCGCTGGTCTTTATATACCGCACAATGGCATCAAGATCATTAATGGAGTTAACGGTATACGCGCAGGCATTGCATACATTGAATTCTCCCGTGTGGCAAGTGCACAGAAAGCGCTCCTGCGCAATAATACTATGTTTCGGGATAGAATTGTACACATTGTGCCCATAGGTGATGAAGAATTCGAACGGGCCGATGAGTTGACACAGCGTACAGCAACCGATCATAGTCATAGGGGTGATGATCGTCCTTCGAGCGTGTTGTCCTCTGTTGATGGTGCTGCTCAAAATGGTCCCATACCCAATGAGTTGCCCTCGACAAATGTTTTATATGTGGAGGATTTGCCGCAATTAACCACCGAGCAGGACATATTGAAAATGTTCTCGGATACATATACAATCGTTGACATCCTGCTAACGCCAAGTCCTAAGAATCGCCGTGAATCGGTTGCATATATATTGTTTGCTCGTGAAAATGAAGCTCGTTCCGCGCTGGAGGATAGTGCACGGCATTATATTGGTTTCCGTAAGCTGCGTGTGACGGCCAACAGCCAGGCTGGAATGCAGGCAGCCAAGGAGAAGATGAGACGTGCTAGTGAGCAGTTACTTAAGGAGGAGCAACAGCAACGTGAGGATGCTGAACGTGAGAAACTAAGTAAACAGCTTCAGCAACAGCAACTGTTGCAACAACAACAACAGCAGCAACAGTTGCAACAACAGCTACAACAGCAACTACTACAACAGCAGCAGCAACAACAGCAGCAGGAGCTTCTGGCTATTGCCAGACAATTGCAAGATCCGCGTCAACGTGAAGCGTTACAGCAGCAGCAGCAACATCACCAGCATCAACAAAATATGCTCGCTCATAATAACAACAATAATCATCAAAACAACAACATACAACCTTTTGGTAACCCTTTTGCTTTCGAACAACAACAAAACATTAACAACAACAATAGCATGATGAATAATAATAACGGCAATATGGGACCATTTGTTGTGCCTCATATGAACAATCAGCAAATGCATCAACAGCAGCAACATCAGCAGGGAAATCCTCGCCGAGCTGAGGATGTTTTTGTTCGTGTCCACAACTGCGAATACGCCACACGAATTAATGATCTTGGCGAGCTATTTGTCTCTGAAAATCTGCGTATTGAGCATATTGAAATGCTATTCAATGAACGCCATCAAAGCGCTGGAGAATTTATTGTCGAATTTTCGGATGCACTTAATGCTAAAATGGCAATTCGTATATTTCACAACCGTAGATTTCGGGGACGTGGTCTTCGTTTGACGTCTATAACGCCACAGGAGATTGCTGATCGTATGAATAAACCATTTATGGATTATTTGCCTGGCGGCAATAGATCAAGGCAAAAGGATGACGGTGATTCGTTGCCACCGGCAGCTCAACAACAACAACAGCCACAATCACGTCGTCGTGGTCCAAGTCGTTTTGATGATGACAGCAAACGGATAATATCCCCTCAGCAACAGTCTGCTCATGATAATGACGATAGCAGTAAGCAACATTTTAATCCGTTTGCAGTGCGAGGTGGCGGCCAAGAGATGAATCTTAATGATGCTACCGACATATCACCAATGCTTGTTCCTCCAACGAATTCGAATAGTATAAACATAAATAACAACAACAATATGAACAGTAATAAAAATAATGGCAACAATGATTGCCCGCCGGATAATGATGGAATACCCGATAAATTTAATCGTCCTGGCTGTGTGGTGGCCATGCGCAATGTACCATTTAAGGCAGATTTAAAGGATATATTACGTTTCTTTAGCGACTATAAATTGAGTCCCGATGATATTATTCGTCGCTTTAGAGACGATGGCAGACCAACAGGAGATGCTCGTGTCGCCTTTGAATCAGAATCAGAGGCACGCTCTGCCTTTGAATCTCGACGGCGGAAGCTTATCTTTAATCGCACCGTTGTCCTGGAAATTATTTAAGATATTTATAAAAATTGTAACATTGTCGAATTGTAAATACAAACACACACACAAATAATTAAACATATACATAAATATACATTTAAGGTTAATTAACGACACAAAGCAACGAAAAACGCAATCCTCAATCAACAATTGGCCATAAAAGGAAATTGGCGGAGTTCATCATATGCCACCAAAGCTGTTATATACATAAATCATTACGTATATACAAATATATATCTATGCGTACATATTTATATGTAAATAACATTTTAATAAATAAATAAAAGAAATAAACAATTATAGTTCCATTTTTTTTCCGCATAACTCTAAATAGTTAGATATAATTTTGCAGTTGTATCACTTGTGATTTCTTTAACGATTCACGGCATAACGGACACTCATCGCGTTCCTCCAGCCAGTCGAGTATGCAGCTCCAACAAAAGATATGTCCACACGGAGTCAAGCTGCTATTTTGGCGTGCCTCTAGGCAGAGTATACATTGTGGCACATCAGCTGAGATTGACTTGCAACTTGTTTCACGCTGTAGAAAGCGTTTACCCGCATCTTTTAGTGCTTGAATGTGCTGACGTTTGTGTTCCCTCCATGTCTCCCAGCCACCAATGGCTAATGATACAGTAACCTGTAGAAATGTAATGATACCAAGTATTTTATAGCCATAAAGCGAGAATTCGGGCTGAAGCCAGTGACGGATAAGCACATAGTTAATTCCAGTAGAACGTTTAGACAATTGATATTTGCTGGCATCTAAGTAAAAGAGAGATTTGTGCAGTGCCTTGATGTAGCTGGGTGATTGTCGCAAGCGTTGGATGAGCGCCTGTAGTTTTTTCTTAGCATCAGGAACAATTTCATCATGTTCTGATATGTATAGCTCAAGTTTCTGAAGAACGCGCAAGAATAATGCGTCTCCACCAAATTCTAATATGATTGAAACCAGTTGAAGCTAGAAAATATATTTAGATTAATTAATTATATATTTTATTTTAAATACATTCATTTACCAGTCGTGAGGGAATCTGTTTGTAGTTACTATCGACCTGGATAATACCAGTGTACTCCTCGCCCAAGGTTTGTAAATTATTAACTGAAGCGAAGCCATGATAACTAAGTTGTGCTATTAATTGACACAGCTGATTATATTTGATCCAATTTCGGGGTCCAGTAATTCGCAATATATCTGATAAATCCTCGGCTAATTCATTTGTGTAACGTGCATCTTTTTGTACAGAACGCACAATTTCTGGCTGACGCGCCCGTGCGTTTCGGAAGTTCATTCTGCAATAATATATTACCTAGACCTCGATATAACTGCATTAAATAGAAGATGTGACCTAAAATGG
>JBAMBR010002992.1:0-14002 GCA_037044475.1 Zaprionus obscuricornis | reverse complement strand
GCGTTCACTGTCACTGAGTCCGAAAAAATAACAAAAAAAAAAAAAAAAAAGAAGAAAAAAAAAAAACACCCTGCGGAACGAAACGAAATGAAATGGCAGGCAAGAACTCTGCTGCTGCTGCTGCTTCTACTACTTCTGCTGCTGCTTCTCCTTATGCTGCTTCTGCCAACTGCTTCTTTTATTCCTCTGTCTTTTTATTTTACTTATTCCTCTTTGGTCTTTTACTTCTTCAATTTATATTGTTTGTAACTTTTTCTGCGGTGAATTTTGCGTATGGTAACTTTATCATCCCCCTGCCCTCACACTGCTCGTTCAATCATTCCAGCTTGAAAAATATCAGAAGAAAGCGTCAATCTTCTTGATGCCGTCGAGATGTTTAACTTATATACCGTATGAATGTACGTATGTATGTATGTATGTCTGTATATTCGCCCTCTCAAAGTAGCAGTAGAAATGAGATAGAGCGAATAGTCTTAGTCTTACACGTTCATCAGTTCAATTACCCCGCGTACCGGTTTCCTGTTGTTGTCTTTTTAATTTGTTTCATCAACGTTTGCCTTAACCCCTGCCAATCACCACTTCCCTCTCACACTCTCTCTCTTTTCTTTGCTATCATAAACACTTTCTTCTTTGGAAGGGGGAAATACAAGTAAGAGAACGGAAACAAAATGCTAATAGAAAAATAATTTGAGCGTAGCACCCCATAGTTTGGGGTAAAATTTAATGAGAAATTCAGCCAAATTGTTTTTATAGTTAAAAAACTCACCTGTGTCAAGTTAAATGTTGCTTTTGCTTTAGCTTGTTTCTTGCTTAACGCTGCTGCTGCTTCTGCTGATTATTGTTGTTGCTTATCGGCTTCTTTTTCTTTGCTGCGCACTTTCGTGTTTTGTTTTTTCTTTCTTTCCTTTTCTTTTCTTTTCTACAATAGATTCTTTACTTTTTTTTTTACTTGCTTGCTTGTCTCACACACATAAAATTTGATGATTGCGTAGCTTTTTGCTTGCTTGCAATTCCCAATTGATTTTCATCGCATTTTTATTTTATTTTATATTTTTTCTTCTTTGCAGAAAATTTTATACGCTCGATTCACTTATTCTTGTTTCGCGTATTCACTCATGCACACACACACACACACACATGCACACAGGCAGACATACAGACACAGTCAGAGACACGCACACATAACTCACATGCACGCTCACACCAATAAAATCAACCAATACGCGGGGTAATAATTTTTTCTTTTTTTTTTCTTTCCGTGGGCGTTTTTTTTTTCTTTCTTTCTTATTAATTCACACGCTGCCACAAGTTGTCCTAATTGCAGGCACCTTTTAATAATGCTTAATAGGCAAGTTTTACACTACACATAGTATTTATATGATTATTTATTGTAAAAAATAATGCTTAAAAATTGCAATAAAAATACACTCTGCGCACTTTTTCGACTATCGCTGTTATGTTAAATACGCGCGTGAACCGCACGACAACCGAAACGAAAATGAATCGTGAGCAAATAGAATTGCAAATGGAATGAAATGGAATTGACAACATACGACGACGACGACGCCGACAGCGTCGCTTAGCGCTGCTTAGAGAGAGAGAGTATGTATGTGTGTGAGAGATTGCCAGAGCCTGAGTTCTTTTTTTTTTTTTTTTTTGTGGAATTAATGTGAATGTGCAGAAAGAGTAAAGTGTTGAGTTTTTAATGAGCATACTAACTCATTTTAAAGCCACTCTACGTCATTCGCTCAAGAACGATCTCAATTCAACGATAAACATAACAAAATATTTGTCTTAGTATTTATGCAAATAATTAACAGTGCGCTGTTAACTGAGCGGCATGTTAACAGACCGGTTGACATTGCTGCTCAGCGAGTGTGAGGAAGAGAGAGAGAGCGCGTGAGACAAGCTGTTGCCCGTTTGCTGTAAAGTATTTTTAACGGTTATAATTCAAATTATATTTTCTACAATTGTTTTTTTATTGTTTATTTAATTTTTTTTTTTTTTTTTATAAATTTCAATTTCATTTACAGCCAATAACAATGCAAAGAAAAAAATTTTAAATCTTTAACAAAACTTAAAAATTAAAAGTCAATGGATGCACAGCAAAATAACCTTTACTCTTTGCCACCTGCGATGATAAACGCAATAAATTATTATCATTATTAACAAAATGTCCATTCATAATCTCGCTAGCAAGTCGCAGAACATCATCACGTCCTTGTGTACAAATAGTAGATGCTATTAATATTTCATGATCAGCCAGCGGTAAACCAATACAATATGAGCGTGAGGCACGTGCAACACTTGCCCACATGGCATAAATTGTTGTCGCAATATTGGCTACACGTTGCAACTCATATTGATGCTCCACAACAGCATTGCCATGACGCGTAAACATCATTTCCACAGCAATATGCAAACGTGCCACAGAGTGTTCAATATATTGTGCAGCAGATTCCAATGTTGGATGCAAATGTTCCGAAAGTTGCATCTTAGTTTTTGGTGATTCCAAACTATTGTTCGACATGAATTTACCAAAAATATGTCCAGGATGATATAAAGGATTACGTGATCTACGTACACCTTCATTCATGCGTTGCTGCAAATGTCAAAGTGAAAGAGTTAATAAATTAAACTGAATTATTTCACTTGCGTTACGTTATAAGATAACTTACCCCAGCATGGTGCAGGCCTGACAAGGCAATGAACATGCTTAGTGAACTTAATGTTTCACCTTGTGTACAAAGTTGTGCTGCATCACGCATACCCAACTCTGAGGGTTGGCCACTGTGTAGACTGCTTGGTCCCAGCAAGCCAAGATTTTGTGTGGCAATTGCATAAAGTTGTTGCAATGTATAATATTTGGTTATTGCACTTTCTAGCGTTACATCTTGTTTACCAAATTCATCTAATAGGCCGGCAGTTAAATACAGCATACTTTCCATGGCATAAATGGAGCACATGGCCTGCGATAGTTGAACGCGCGTTAATTCAAAATCTCTGTAAAAAAATAAATAAAAATGTAAAATTTTAAATTTTTCACTTTTACTTTAACATACGTTGGTGTCATGACTAACAGCTCTTAACAAAATTTAACGCATATTTCTCTTTACATCAGTCCCACGCTTTATGTGGTTTATGTCATGACTAACAACTCTTAACAAAACTCAACGTATATTTCTCTTTACATCAGTCCCACGCTCAATGTGGTTTATGTCATGACTAACAACTCTTAACAAAACTCAACGTATATTTCTCTTTACATCAGTCCCACGCTCAATGTGGTTTATGTCATGACTAACAACTCTTAACCAACTCAACGTATATTTTTCTTTACATCAGTCGCTTAACCCATGCTTAAAGTGTTTTATGTCTTGACTAACAACTCTTAACAAAACTCAACAAATATTTTCCCTATCAGCACTGGCTTAACTCACGCTTAATGTGGTTTGTGTCATGACTAACAACTCTTAATAAAACTAAACGAATATTTCTCCTTACATCACTCGCTTAACCCACGCTTGGCAAGGTTTGTGTGTCACGACTAACAACTCTCAACTAAGTCAACGAATATTTCTCTTAACATCGCTTAACTCGCTTACCCTACGCTTAACACGCTTTGTGTCACGACTAACAAAAACTTCCTTTTCTCTTTACATAAATGAACTTGGATATACGGCACAAATTCATTTATGTAAAGAGAAAGAAAAAAGAGGAAGTTTTTGTTAGTCGTGACACAAAGCGTGTTAAGTGATGTAAAGAGAAATATTCGTTGACTTAGTTGAGAGTTGTTAGTCGTGACACACAAACCTTGCCAAGCGTGGGTTAAGCGAGTGATGTAAGGAGAAATATTCGTTTAGTTTTATTAAGAGTTGTTAGTCATGACACAAACCACATTAAGCGTGAGTTAAGCCAGTGCTGATAGGGAAAATATTTGTTGAGTTTTGTTAAGAGTTGTTAGTCAAGACATAAAACACTTTAAGCATGGGTTAAGCGACTGATGTAAAGAAAAATATACGTTGAGTTGGTTAAGAGTTGTTAGTCATGACATAAACCACATTGAGCGTGGGACTGATGTAAAGAGAAATATACGTTGAGTTTTGTTAAGAGTTGTTAGTCATGACATAAACCACATTGAGCGTGGGACTGATGTAAAGAGAAATATACGTTGAGTTTTGTTAAGAGTTGTTAGTCATGACATAAACCACATAAAGCGTGGGACTGATGTAAAGAGAAATATGCGTTAAATTTTGTTAAGAGCTGTTAGTCATGACACCAACGTATGTTAAAGTAAAAGTGAAAAATTTAAAATTTTACATTTTTATTTATTTTTTTACAGAGATTTTGAATTAACGCGCGTTCAACTATCGCAGGCCATGTGCTCCATTTATGCCATGGAAAGTATGCTGTATTTAACTGCCGGACTATTAGATGAATTTGGTAAACAAGATGTAACGCTAGAAAGTGCAATAACCAAATATTATACATTGCAACAACTTTATGCAATTGCCACACAAAATCTTGGCTTGCTGGGACCAAGCAGTCTACACAGTGGCCAACCCTCAGAGTTGGGTATGCGTGATGCAGCACAACTTTGTACACAAGGTGAAACATTAAGTTCATTAAGCATGTTCATTGCCTTGTCAGGCCTGCAACATGCTGGGGTAAGTTATCTTATAACGTAACGCAAGTGAAATAATTCAGTTTAATTTATTAACTCTTTCACTTTAACATTTGCAGCAACGCATGAATGAAGGTGTACGTAGATCACGTAATCCTTTATATCATCCTGGACATATTTTTGGTAAATTCATGTCGAACAATAGTTTGGAATCACCAAAAACAAAGATGCAACTATCGGAACATTTACATCCAACATTGGAATCTGCTGCACAATATATTGAACACTCTGTGGCACGTTTACATATTGCAGTGGAAATGATGTTTACGCGTCATGGCAATGCTGTTGTGGAGCATCAATATGAGTTGCAACGTGTAGCCAATATTGCGACAACAATTTATGCCATGTGGGCAAGTGTTGCACGTGCCTCACGCTCATATTGTATTGGTTTACCGCTGGCTGATCATGAAATATTAATAGCATCTACTATTTGTACACAAGGACGTGATGATGTCTTGCGACTTGCTAGCGAGATTATGAATGGACATTTTGTTAATAATGATAATAATTTATTGCGTTTATCATCGCAGGTGGCAAAGAGCAAAGGTTATTTTGCTGTGCATCCATTGACTTTTAATTTTTAAGTTTTGTTAAACATTTGTAATTTTTTTTCTTTGCATTGTTATTGGCTGTAAATGAAATTGAAATTTAAAAAAAAAAAAAATTAAATAAACTATAAAAAAAACAATTGTGAAAAATATAATTTGAATTATAACCGTTAAAAATACTTTACAGCAAACGGGCAACAGCTTGTCTCACGCGCTCTCTCTCTCTTCCTCACACTCGCTCAGCAGCAATGTCAACCGGTCTGTTAACATGCCGCTCAGTTAACAGCGCACTGTTAATTATTTACATAAATACTAATACAAATATTTTGTTATGTTTATCGTTGAATTGAGATCGTTCTTGAGCGAATGACGTAGAGTGGCTTTAAAATGAGTTAGTATGCTCATTAAAAACTCAACACTTTACTCTTTCTGCACATTCACATTAATTCCACAAAAAAAAAAAAAAATAAAACTCAGGCTCTGGCAATCTCTCTCACACACACATACATACTTTCTCTCTCTAAGCAGCGCTAAGCGACGCTGTCGGCGTCGTCGTCGTCGTATGTTGTCAATTCCATTTCATTCCATTTGCAATTCTATTTGCTCACGATTCATTTTCGTTTCGGTTGTCGTGCGGTTCACGCGCGTATTTAACATAACAGCGATAGTCGAAAAAGTGCGCAGAGTGTATTTTTATTGCAATTTTTAAGCATTATTTTTTACAATAAATAATCATATAAATACTATGTGTAGTGTAAAACTTGCCTATTAAGCATTATTAAAAGGTGCCTGCAATTAGGACAACTTGTGGCAGCGTGTGAATTAATAAGAAAGAAGGAAAAAAAAAAACGCCCACGGAAAGAAAAAAAAAAGAAAAAATTATTACCCCGCGTATTGGTTGATTTTATTGGTGTGAGCGTGCATGTGAGTTATGTGTGCGTGTCTCTGACTATGTCTGTATGTCTGCCTGTGTGCATGTGTGTGTGTGTGTGTGTGTATGAGTGAATACGCGAAACAAGAATAAGTGAATCGAGCGTATAAAATTTTCTGCAAAGAAGAAAAAAAATAAAATAAAATAAAAATGCGATGAAAATCAATTGGGAATTGCAAGCAAGCAAAAAGCTACGCAATCATCAAATTTTATGTGTGTGAGACAAGCAAGCAAGTAAAAAAAAAAGTAAAGAATCTATTGTAGAAAAGAAAAGGAAAGAAAGAAAAAACAAAACACGAAAGTGCGCAGCAAAGAAAAAGAAGCCGATAAGCAACAACAATAATCAGCAGAAGCAGCAGCAGCGTTAAGCAAGAAACAAGCTAAAGCAAAAGCAACATTTAACTTGACACAGGTGAGTTTTTTAACTATAAAAACAATTTGGCTGAATTTCTCATTAAATTTTACCCCAAACTATGGGGTGCTACGCTCAAATTATTTTTCTATTAGCATTTTGTTTCCGTTCTCTTACTTGTATTTCCCCTTCCAAAGAAGAAAGTGTTTATGATAGCAAAGAGAAGAGAGAGAGTGTGAGAGGGAAGTGGTGATTGGCAGGGGTTAAGGCGAACGTTGATGAAACAAATTAAAAAGACAACAACAGGAAACCGGTACGCGGGGTAATTGAACTGATGAACGTCTAAGACTAAGACTATTCGCTCTATCTCATTTCTACTGCTACTTTGAGAGGGCGAATATACAGACATGCACACATATATACGTACATTTATACGGTATATAAGTTAAACATCTCGACGGCATCAAGAAGATTGACGCTTTCTTCTGATATTTTTCAAAGCTGGAATGATTGAACGAGCAGTGTGGGCAGGGGGATGATAAAGTTACCACACGCAAAATTCACCGCAGAAAAAGTTACAAACAATATAAATTGAAGAAGTAAAAGACCAAAGAAGAATAAGTAAAATAAAAAGACAGGGGAATAAAAGAAGCAGTTGGCAGAAGCAGCATAAGTAGAAGCAGCAGCAGAAGTAGTAGAAGCAGCAGCAGCAGAGTTCTTGCCTGCCATTTCATTTCGTTTCGTTCCGCAGGGTGTTTTTTTCTTCTTTCTTTTTTTTTTTTTTTGTTATTTTTTTCGGACTCAGTGACAGTGAACGCCATGAGCAGTGTGGCACACGACACACAGACACACACAAGCATAGATTCGGTTAGGCACTGGTTGATTGAAAAGGGAATGGAAGTGAGGGAGGGTATGCAAGAAACAGAAGACAGGCCGAAACAGAGTCACCGGCCAACCGATTCCACTGGATTGTAATTTTTTTTTTCTTTTTTCTCGGCCTGTCGTTGTCGTTGTTGTTGTTGTTGTTTCTTTTGCTCAGTGTATGTGTCTGTTTGTATTGTTTGTATGTATTTATATATATATGTGTATGTTACAATCCATCAGTAAGTAGAGAGAAGCCGTCGGCTATACGGCAGCGCGACGTCGTTGACTTTGCGTGCTTTTATTTGAGATTTGCTCACGAATTGCCATTGCTGCTGCTGCTGCTGCTACTGCTACTCTTGCTATTGTTGTTGTTGTTGAAGTTGTTGCTGTGTGTGTGTATGTATGGCAAAATTGGCAGTGTGGGTGTGTATGCTGTTTTTGTACTTGTTTTTTTTTTTTTTTCTCCTTTGCTTTTATTGTATTTGTTGTTATTATTGTATGCTAGTATTTTGCTATGGGATAGACAAAGATAGAGAAAAAGAGAGAGAGTATAGCAAACGCATTGCTGCTGCTGCCGTCGTCGTCGCCATCGTCACTGCTGCTGCTGCTGCTGCCAAGTGGATTGAATTTGGATTTTATTTTACTTGCGCTTCGTTTTGTGCCGTTTCTCTTCATTCGTTTCGTTTGAGTTATTTTTTTTTTTTTTTTTGTCGGTAGGTCTAATCTCTCAGAGTTCAGTTCACCTCATCCCATATACCATATACCATATCCCATTCCATTCTCTTAAAACTAAAATGTATGCGACGACGGCGTCTTTATTTGTGCGCTGTGTGTGTGCAGCAGCAGCAGCAGTATTTTAATCATTTACCTTTTGTTTTCAATTTGTTTTTTTTTGTTTTTTCTTTTCTACTTGAAGCTTATTAATCAATTAGCTTTTGCTTGCATGCGTGATTGTATGATTGTGTGTGTGTGTGTGTTTGTGTATTTTGTGTGAATTAGTTTGTGCGTGTAAGTGTTGGTAATTATTGGGCTAAGTATAAAAGTTTTTGGATCTTAAGTTAAAGCTTTTTGATTGCATTTTGTTTATTTTTTGTTTTTGTTTTTTTTTTTTAGTTAACGGTTCATTGCTATTATTGCTGCTTATTTATGTTGATTAATGATGATTTATTAGTTTTAATTTTTTATTTTTTATATATAATATTTTTATATATGAGACTTTGTATGCGTTCGTCGCTCTCTTAGCAGGCAGTGTATATTATATATATATATATTTTTTTTTTCTTGTTAAGGTCAAATCTAAGGCTATGAAAGTGTAGCGTATCCGTAGCGTAGCACAAGTGAATGTGTTTCTGTTATGTTTTGTTGTTGATGACGTTGATGATTGTGATATTGTGAGGGTGGATTGTGAGCTGTGGATTGGCGTTTTTGTCTTTTACGCAAACTGATTTCGCAACCCTCTTTCCGATAAGCTTTGACATAAATCATTTTAACGACGACAACGACAACATACAAATAAATAAATACATACATACTTATACTTCTCTCTCTGTCTCTCTGTGTATCGATAAATGCACATAAATGTATGTATGTATGTGTATGTGTATATCTATTGTTGTATAGCTATAGTATTTCTCTTGTACATTTGAAATATATATATATGTATATATTGGCCCAAACGCATAAAATCGATTTCTAATCGTGTAAATAAATGGCGACAAATGCTGCGCCCCCAAAAATAGCAGGTGGCGTTTTGCGAGGCAAAGTCATCGGCAATGGCAACGTTATAGACATACATAGATATATCTATCTATCTTTCTATATATATGAGAGCTTTTTATGTCTGTGTATGTGTATGTGTGTGTGAGAGTAAGTGAGAGAGTTTTTGTACGACGAATGTGTTGCCTGCCATTTGTTTCAGGCCGTTTGTGTATTGCTGGGTTCAGGCTCAGGCACAGGCCCAGGCCCGTTGCCAATGTTGCACCTTGAGCTTCAAAGTTTGTGAGATGCGCGCGGGTACAAAATGGGAACGGGAATTGCGACCGAAATCGAAACGGCGAATGTGTTTCAAGCTAAAAGGCAACACACTCAATGCCTGAGCAGAGCAAGAGCACAAAGCACACAGCACAACATAGCACAGAAAAGTAAAGCGCAGCGCAACGACGATGATGGTGGCGGCAGCACAAGCAGCAGCAGCGTCGTTTAATGGCAGATAAGCGTAAGCGAAGAGTTCGGCATACAATAACAAGAAGAGCAGCAAAAGCAGCAGCAACAACAAAAACCAAAAGAAAAACAGACACAAAATGGCAAATGCCGAATGCAGACAGTAACAAAAACAAAAGCAATAACAACAAGAGAACAACATGTACAAATATATATGTATAAACACATGCACACACACACACACATACATATACATAAATATATATATATATATATATGTATATCGAGAGGCTATAAAAACCAAACGTTGTGTGTGAAGCCCATTGGAACAATGAGAACATCGAAACTGGCTCTGACTGATGTCAGTTGTATGTGTATGCATGCATGTGTGTGTGTGATGTTGGAGTTGCGGGGCTCATGCCTACTAATTGCATGTAGGGTGAGCGACAGAAAGTATAGCAGCAATGGAAAGAGCAAGAAAGAGTGGGAGAGAGGAGAAGAATGATGTTGGAA
Source organism: Zaprionus obscuricornis (assembly GCA_037044475.1). Classification (NCBI taxonomy): domain Eukaryota; kingdom Metazoa; phylum Arthropoda; class Insecta; order Diptera; family Drosophilidae; genus Zaprionus; species Zaprionus obscuricornis. The sequence goes on along the minus strand of JBAMBR010002992.1, from coordinate 3,950 downwards.
GAGGGGGAATAGGGGAAGCTTTGAATTGTCGCCGTGTAATGTAATGCACAGACACACATTTTGTTTCATTTTTTTTTTTTTTTGGTTGCTCAAAAGCTGTTCACACACACACAGAGACACAGAGAGCTAGAAAATAACAGCATATGTATATGTATAGAGAGACACATAGACACAATGACAACTGCAAGCGCAAAAGTGCAAAAAATCACACACAAAATGGAACCGAAACACACGACGAACAAAAGGAGAATGAGAGGAGATGGCAGACAGACAGACAGACAGAGTATGGATAGATGTGTGCATAGAGAAGCCTCGATGGATAACTGAAAATTGAATTTATTTTGTTGTTACTTTTTAGTTGTAGTTGCCAGTATTATTATTGTTGTTGTTGTTATTGCTATTGCTATTTGTTGTTGTTGTTATTGTTAGCAACGCTTTGAAAATATTCGGCAGTAATTGAATTTATGCCATTCGGGTTTTTGCAGCTGCTAAAATTCTAACGGCAAAATTGCAAAAGATGAGTGCAAATTGCAAAGTACGCAAAAGTTTCAAATATCCAACTATATCTACCCTCCTCCCCCTGATTTCAGCTCATCAAACTCAACCCTATGCTCATTCTCATTCCCATTCCTCCCAATATAAATTTCAATTCAATTGCTGTGCCCGCCTCATGATGCCATAGCGGCGGCTGTCCACTTAATATTCCTCTCACTGTTGTCTGCTGCTGCTGCTGCCACACATAGAAATACTATGTGTAATTTCCATTGGGTTCCCATTTATAATGTTGTAATATGTTCGTCTCAGTCGTCACAATTATTGCAGTCGCTGTCGCAGTCGACGTTGCTATCGCTGTCGCTGCTGTCGTCGTTGACGTTGCCGTCACATTTAACGGTAAACAATATTTCATTGCATTTTGTATTCATTTTATTTTTTCTGTTTGTGTGCGTTTGGCTATTATTGTCATTATTATTATTATTATTGTTGTTGTTGCTGCTTGCCGTTGAATTTTTGCTATTTATTTATTTTTTTTTTTTTATAGGCAAATTTATGCTGTAAATATTTTAAGCTGTAGATTAACCTTATAAACAAGGCAAAAGCTGAGAATGTCTTGCACTCAGCATATTTTAAAGCTAAGAAATATGAAAATGGAAAATATACCGGCGGGTATAAGAATTATTTACATATATTATATATTATTTTATAATTTTTGTTTATTTTATTTTTATTTATTTATTTTATTTTTATTTATTTATTTTATTTTATTTTTTTTTATAATTATATTTATTTTCTTTATTTTTATTATATTTATTTTACTTATTTTTATTATATTTATTTTTTTCTTTTATACTTTTCGTTATTTATTTTATTTTTAAAAAAAAATTTTTCTACGGAAATATTTGTATACATAGTATACAATTATTATTTTGTTTATTTTATTTATTTATTTTTTATTATATTTATTTTTTTTTTATTATTATATTTACTTTATTTTTATTATATTTATTTTAATTTCATTTTTTTATTGAATTTTTTGTTTTTTTTTTTTATATTTAATTATTATTATATTTATTTTTATTTTTTTCTTTTCATTATTTATTTATTTTGTATTATTTAATTTTTTACAAATTATTTTTGTACGGAAATATTTTCATACATAGTATAGCTGAAAGATAGAATGTAATCAATTTCTTTCACAAAAAAAAATGGAAGTAAACGTAATTCAAGTGACGAAAAAGTTTCAACAGAGTTTGGGGACGCCCAAAGGTCGTCAAGAGTTTCGTATTGCAACTGCTGATGCTGCTGCTGATGTTGATGCTGCTGCTGTTGCTTTTTCTGCTGCTGCTGCTTCCCTCTCTTCTTCTTCTTTTTTTTTTAGATGTATTTAGCGCTGTGTGTATTGTACACTCAATCTTCCTCTGGCAAAACTATAACGAGAGACAACGCGATAAAAGAAAAATATAAAAAGAAAAAAAAAAAAAATAAAAAAGAGAATTGAAACTGAAACTGTTCTCGTTGTGTTGTTGTTGCTCCTCTTTCCTGTGCATGGATATGACGCGACTGCGGCTTTTGCTTGCAAGTTGTTGTTGTTTCTGTTACTGTTGTTGTTACTGTTGCTTTTGTTGTTTGCTTGTTCGCTGCTGTTGCTGTTGCTGTTGCTGCTGCTTGGACAACACGCGATTGCCTGACTCAAATTGTGAGCATGAGGAATGCGTGAGTGTGAGAGAGATATAAAGATAGCTAGAGTGTGTGTGAGAGAGAGAGAGCGAAGGAGAGATAGAGTGTGAGTGTGTATGGCAATTGCTAAGAGAGTAAGTGTGAAGAGTGTAGCAGGCAGCGAACAAGCAGAAGGTGTGGATAAAGAAGAATGTGATGTGGTGGAGGTGAGGTAAGGCGTAAAGCAAGGATATAGTCAGAGCAAAGCAGCCGCCAGAGCAACCCCCAAAAAGCTTTTTCCTTTTCTTCTTTTCTTTTTTTTTTTTTTGCGCTGTAAAGCATTTCTGCTCTACTTCATTATGAACATGACAAATGTACAGAAAGTGTGACCCTGTCGCTATCTCTCTCTCTCTCTCTCTGCACGCTCTATCTGTATATGCGAATGTGTTTCTCTATGCGAGAATGTGACTGTAACTTTTTGCCTGCATTTGTATGTGTGTGTGTGAAGGTAGAATGAGCGCGCGCGAGTCGATTGAATCTTGCTTATTGCCACTGCAGGCACAGTGGCGTGAAGTGAGAGAGAGAAAGAGTGTGAGAGAGACAGAGAGAGGGGAGTAGGAAGAAGTGGATGTCGTCGAAAAAGGCGAAATGTGTAACTGCGATTGCTCTACGCTGGCAACGATTGTGACTGCGACTGTAACTACAATTGCCACTGTGACTGCCACAGCGAACTGCTACTGCCACTGCCACTGCCACAGCGATTGTGACTCTGCGCCAGGACGTTGGCGCCCGTTATTCAACGATTTAAATGAGAACAGCATATAGAGCTGTATATGCAAGCACTTGCTCTCATTCTCTCATATGTGGCATGTGGCATGCGGCATATGTACTTTGTCTCTGTGTATTTATTTGTGTTTGTATGTTTCTACATACAACAGTGAAATGCTGTATACGCATCTTGAAGTCAACTAACTAACTGACTGAATGCCTGCCTGCTGCATGCTACATGCTACATGCTGCCTGCAATACCATTGCCACCTTCATTTCCTTTACAGACGCACAAAACTTTAAACACACTCACGCGCATCGCAAGCTGAAGCACCTGCAACATGCGATGATGCTACTGCTGCCGTTGTTGTTGTTGTTGCTGCTGCGGCTGTGTTGTGTGCAGCGAAAAGTTTCTGCGTGTGCGTGTTGCTGCAACTGTGCAACATCTGTGCATATGCTGCACAGCATACATTTTCTTTGCCATTGTGCAAATTATTCAAAGATGTTGATGACGATGATGAGCAGCAAGTCAGCAGGAATAGCAACTACAACAACAACAACAACAGCAACAACAACAACAGCAGCAGCAGAGCTACAGCAACAACATTTGTCACCATATTTGCAGCGTTTATACATTTGCTATCAAAACCAAGCAACTAACCAAGCGCGTCAACCCCACAGCAAGCCGTCCGCCTCCCCCCACTTCTTCCTTCCTTCCCTGCCTCGCACAGCTAGCATTTGCATTAGATACACACAACAACAACAACAAGCAGCAGCAGCAGCAGCTAAAACATTGAGAGGCATCTATTTCTGTGCGGAAATTGTTGTAATTTGCATGACTTGACGCTGAAAATGAGCTTGTTGAGTTTAGTTTGCAGAGCTGCTGCTTCTCCTTGTCATTTGTAGTGGGCGTGGCATGTCGTGTCGTGGTGGCAACAAACTGCTAAATATATGTCTATATATATATATACAACTGTATATATAACTATATATAAACTGACACAGACAGACGAGTAAACAGCAATGGC